>VZTM01027158.1:135618-140618 GCA_013400555.1 Jacana jacana | reverse complement strand
AACCTTCAGCAAAATTGTAATTCATTTTAAATTTAGCACAGAGGTTTGATGCTCTTTATTGAGGAAAATAACTGAACAAAATAGTGAAATATGTAAATTCTGAATCCTGCGTGAACAGTCCCCCATAGGACAAAACATTCCCAACACTGTGGGTATAGGAAAGCCTTCCAGTAATGTGAATTAATTTTGCAGTAAAGGGTAGCTTGAGGAAATTCCTGCTGCTGAATATCATCCAGATTTTATGATTTCCAAATTTTTTCCCCATTGGGTGTTTTGCGTCTAATTTTTAATGCCTGAAGTCTCAATATTTAAACATAAAAGCAATCTACTAGGTACATATTTCTTCTGTATACCTGAGTGTGCCAGTAAAATAACTGCAGGTGAAAGGGAGGTAACAGCTACGGGAAAAGGACAGGTGAAACAAAATCATTTTATCATTGGGTTTTTAAGGATTTTTTTTCTGGTTTTTGATCAACTCATTTCTAGAAATTTTACCAGTACAGAATACAAGTGAGAGAAAGTACTTCTCTGTGGAGGTTTTCAGGGTTTTTTTCTTATTGGTTTGTTTTTTTGGTTTGTTTTTTTTTGGTAGTTGGTTTATTTAATTTTTATTTTCCTACAGCTTTAATTTATCTCTAATGGATATGTCTGAAACTTGTGATTTTAGAAAGACATTGTTCTTTTTATGCTTATGGAGTTCTGTAGGTCGCTTCATATAGAACGATGTTTAGCTTGGCTATCTCTAGAGCTGCAAGACAAATAGATGTGTAAACACAGAACAAATGCATGATTTTACATAAGAAAACCTTACTCCTACTTATCATATTTGAACTGCTTGTGTTTGTACACCTGTGGCTCACTGGTAGTACCCTTCATAAAATGACTTCTTGGTTTTGTACCATTTATATAATATAGGACTCGTTGAAGAGAAATGAGAGAGAATTTGTAGTACTTCACATCCATGGCCTTATTTCTGTGGATCACCATTGCTCTAAGTAGTGCTGTCCTTCAACCAAGGTTAAGAGAGGGAGTCTAAAGGCCTTGTCCTCCTGTTGGCTTTCTGAAAATGTCCATGCAAGTTCACCATCAACAAACCATCAGGGTGTGAGGGTGGTGACACACTGCCGTAAACGGCCCTCTCGGAACCTCATACAGAAAATGGCTACTGATTGTGCTTCAAGCAATGTAGTTGCTCAGTTTCTTACACGTTAAGCTGGTTTCTTTCCAGCTGTTAATTGAAAAAGCAAAACAGATCTGACTGTAAAGTCACTACTACCCATTTATAACTGTGTTTCGTGACTTTACTCATGGGCAAATTCATGTAAGGGAATAATACTGTACTTATACAATAAAAGAATCCTGTTTGTCTTGAATTTTAAGCACCTTGCAAGTAGGCAGATACTAATACTAAAAATGTGAGGCAGAACCAGCTTCTTAGACCACTGAAACTTCATCTCATTTACTTATTTGTTGATGTTTTGTGTGGCAGTTTGCTGAGTCTTTAGTGGTATAGTCAAAAAGACAGCATTAGGGCAGAAACACATAAAGGTACTAGCACGAATAGATTGGTTTATTAATTATTTTGCGTTGTGGTATATGCTCAGCAAGTACATATGCACAGAGTTGCCTAAATACCCATTTTATACCTATCCAGGTGAAAGAAAAGCATTAAAATATTTGCTATCATCTCGAATCTCTAAAATGTCTGATAGTTCATATTTCATAAAGTCACACATCTGAGAAGTTGGCTTTTGCAAAACAAGCTCTCTGATTATCTGATATCCTCCGGAAGGTTAGGAGAGTTGTTTCCTATATTACTTAGGAAAAAATTTCTTTTTACAATTGAAAATGTCAGCATCAATTTAAAGTAACACTAAGCATGTGCTTGCTTTCTGAATATTATCCTCCTCCACCTCCCCTCCAACCACCCTGCTGAGGATCTAAGTGTGACAGTTTGATTAGATCATCAATCCTTACTGTTAACAGCACTTTTCCTGAACACCTGGGTTGCTAGGTCACATCTGAGTTTAGCTACCGTTGTTTTAGTGACCTAACGTGCATTCACCATAGCAATTTACATTTGGTCCTCAAATTAAAAGTTACCTTAGAACAACAGTTTGCTTTAAAATGACCTTTGTTCTCATGTGAAAGTTATGCTATATGATGTGATAAAAACTATAAATGATGAAGCAGATTTTTGTACTTGAGACGTGGTTACCTACTTTCATAGAGCTCTTGCATAAGTCTGTTTAACTGCTGCCTCAAAACCAGAGCTCAATTATGAATATGTCTCCTGCTTAATTCTCCATCAAGTGCAAAAGAATTTTACTTATATTTATATTTCTCAATTATGATTAAATTACATTATTCTACACTGAGTTAAATGATCAAACTTACCATACGCTTGCAACGTTTTATTTATACTTTCCCTTTCCAAAAATCTACTCGTGACCTGTCAGTACAGTCTGACTCTGAAAAAGAGATCCAAAGCCAAGTGTAGAATTAAAAAACAAAAATATTTGCTTAAATTTTAGTTGTGCACCAGTTGAGGGTTTTCCCCATTGCAAATGCAGATTGAGATGAAGGATGCAGTTATACATTTTAAACCTGATACGGCGTCCAATCTAATCAGTCGACAGTATTATTTGGATAAGGATCATCAGTGAAGCATAATTTTGCTTGTTAGGCAAAACTCTGACAATATAGACAATATATTGTTAAAATTATTTTGTATATATGCTATTGCTCTTCACCAATGAGTGTACCACGTCCTCTGAAATGCATAAAGTGCCTATTTCTGTTAAGCCACATTCAGAACATATGCTGTAGTGGCTTCTCAGAATTTGCAATAAGAATAAAATAGAAAACAGGGCTAAATCTATGCGGGACTAAAAATCCTACACAGCATGCTGTACCTTATTTTTAATGCCACTTCACAGCACATGGTAGTGAGGGTATAAAGGATCTGGTGTGCATACTCTGAATATAGAAAATGCTGCTCAGTCTTCCACCACAGTGGCATAATATAGGGTCAAGAGTACATTTTCAGATAAAGTTACGATAAAACAGGTAGTGTGAGAGAGCAGTTCATTCAAACAGCACTTCTTTATCAGTAATATTATGCAAATAGAAAATACCAGGTCTTGATGAAAGCATACTTGATAAAGCTCTTGGAACTGCTTGAAAGAAAAATAATTTGTGGGATCTGAGTAATGCGATACTAATTTTTATATATGTTTGTCTATATACTATAATAGAATAGTTGTAATGTGGTATCAGCTAGAAGCATCTGAATTCACACAAACAAATTGGTGAAAGCTGAAACTTTTTGGGGGCAGCTTTCACATGCTTTGTTTTCCTATAAATGACTTTTATTCTTTATTTTTTTTTTTTATTTCAGAACGTTTATTTGTCTATTTTTGAGTTAGAAGTACAATAAAATAATACTTTTTCTATTTTATTTGCATTTTACTTCTTTGCTTGCTTTTTTCCCAAGTGACAGGATAAAATAAGTTTGAAATTTGACCATAATCATCCCTGGTTATCGATGGTCACCCTTTTTTTGTGTGTATTGCTTTGAGTTCCAGACTATCAGTATATTTCCACTTGTTTAGGAAGACTTTTTAGATGAAGAATATTCTTTGATTTGCAATTATTCTCTTACACATGATTATGATGGTGTGAATTCTGTTCCTGTTGAAAGAAACAGTTTTTTTACCCTTAATGTCAAAGGGTGCACATTTTCATTTTCATTCACTGTGTAAAGGTAGGTAAATGTACTATTGGGTAAAAGAAAAAAGCGTAAATCACTACTTGATGACTAAGAGAATACATATATCAGCTAGAAAAGCTGGGCAGATCTAGAGACTAAGTCCTGGTATATCATGATGCTTTTACGGTTCAGTAAAAGCCTCCACCTCTGACAGACTGACTTGGGGAGAGACAAACATATAGAAATTTAGTCTATTTACTTATTGTACTGGATCTTTACTGACAAAAAGGTACTTCTTCATAGCAATATACCTAATGCAAGTTAGTTATCAGTCTGCAGTAGCCAAGTGAAGACAGGGCTTTGGTAGTTTTCAGAAAGACAAAGCTCAGTACAGTCAGCACTTGTATCTCTTCCTATAGGGTGGCATCACCTGAATGTAAGGCAGTGAAAACTGCATTTTCTTCACTGCTGTTTACAGTAAGATTTCAGGAAATGTCTTACTCTCATGCTAGTTATATCAAGTAAAACCTTTTAAACTGTGTGTCCAGGGGCAACTAAGAGAAAGAAATCCACTTGTGTGGAGAATAAAATGCATTTAGTAGAATGTATAGTGTTGTCCAACATAGAATCATAGAATCATTTAGGTTGGAAGAGACCCTTGGGATCATCAAGTCCAACCATCAGCCCTACTCTACAAGTTCTCCCCTACACCAGATCCCTCAACACCACATCCAATCTACTCTTAAACACAGTCAGGGGTGGTGACTCCACCACCTCCCTGGGCAGCCGATTCCAGTGCCTGACATGTGGCAAGCTAATGTAAACCTTAGAATGCTTTCTGTGTTACTCTGTTTTCTAAAGTATTGTTTGTTCCCCTGGTCAGACTTGACTGTTCTTCAGGTTTCTCCCTGAAGCTGTTTTGTGAGTACATGCAGAAAAGAAGTTTGGAGTCTGCAGCAGTTTTTGTTTTCATCTCCAGTGATAGTCATCTGAGGTGCTTGGACAGTAACATAATCCTTTTGTGTTTGATTTTCTTTCCATTTATGATGTGATTATAGAAAAACTTACTTCCAAGGGGCTGATGGGAGCTTGTGAAGCATTTAAAATAGAACCATAATGATATTGTTTCCTCTTTTATTGGGATGGTGTGATAAAACTGTTGTGGCTGTCACAGTTGCTATCATGGCAAGGAGTGAGAAAACAGAGGAGTTGCCTTAGTAGAGCCTGACTAGTGAAGTTGAGTGTAAAGCCTCAGCCAGGGTGGGAATGCAAGATCAACTGGTGAATC
>VZTM01027158.1:103896-135605 GCA_013400555.1 Jacana jacana | reverse complement strand
AAGATCAACTGGTGAATCCTACAGCTGCTGAGGGAAGCTGGTGATTGGAAAAGTTAAGAAACTATTTGTATTTACCTAAGGCTCAGAGCTTTTCTGCCTTTCGGGGATCACATTTTAAGTGTGTCTCCCTTAAAAGAAGGATTTGCATTCAGTGTTGCTGAACTTAGGGGAGTTAAAAGATGGAAAAAGTACCTTTGAACCATCAGTAGGACATCATCTAAGATTAGAACCAAATTATTTATAATGCTGAGCTTCCGTAATAAAGTGAACTTACTATTACATGCTGCCTATTTTGATGAGCAGCAGGGTTGAGTGAATGGGAATTTGCAATGGGAAATCACAAGCTACCTTTTGGAGAAAAGCATCCAATTAAAACAGTTGCTCACCCTATCGAAAGAAAAATTTGGTGGGCTCTTGAAATGCCAGGTGGAAGTTGAGGAATGCTGCGGGAGAGAAAGTGAAGACTCTACATCTTTCTACAAATCAGAACCTCTGAGACAGATGCTCCTATAGGTGTAACAGAAGTGTTAAGATCTGGGGAGACTCACCGAAGGACTGGCAGGGAAGAGAATTCCTTGCAAAGATGCAGAGCTTCCTTTTTTCCTTTATTTCTCTATCACTGAGCAGGATAAAGAATCAATCCATCAGACCCTTATTTTTATTTCCGAGCTGGGTTCAACTCTGCTCTGACTGTAGTTCTTTTGGTTTCAGTTCCATATAATTTCAGTGAATGATCCTGGTTCAATTCTGCTTTGAGTGGAAGCTTCTTGTGAAGGCTCTACCTTGGCAGAGTACAGAGGGTGGAATCATACAGTACCAACTGGCTATCAAAAGCTTTATTTTCCATTTGTGCTTCCCTTAATTCTCTAGTTTAGCTGTTGAGAAGTGTAAATCAGATATCTGATGCAAATAATTTTTTTTTCATTCTCTTTTGCTCTGTTTTTAATTAGTATTGTTGTCTGTAACTAATTTTACACAGTCAGTTTTAACAAATGCTGTAACCTCTGTGGTATACGTCTTTTTTGCTTTGTTAATGTGCATGAACAGGCTGCTCTAGGCAAATGCAGAAAGGAGAAGCCAGTGGACTGAGAAAGAGTCTAGAGCTGGTATTGATGTGTGTCCGAGGAGAATGATGTATGTCCCACGAGCGTGGGAGTTAAAAGAAGAACATGGGGCATTTTTCTCAAGGGACAAAGCCATGAAAATGGCTCATTTTTTTTCTTCCTCGTTCCAGTAATGTTCTAACCCTCTTTAAAAAAGCTCTAAAGGAGCATAATGAGCCTTGAACTGTAATGAAGATACTACATTTTACAGCAGATTTTTTTGAGGATGAATTCTAGTATGGTAACAAACCTTTAGTATTTGAGTGCTATTAAAGATATGCTGCATCTAGATTTTTGATAAAAATATAACTCGCTATTGCAAAAGTTCATTTTTATAGTCAATAGATTTTAAAATCTCAGTTTTTACTTTTAAGTCAGATGTTAAATGTCTCTGCTATATGACATACCTGTGCCTGTATCTACATCTTGTCTCTGTTTTAGTGTGTTTAGTCACCAAAAGGAATTTGTCACTCTGTGTACAAACTCTTGATTACCAGTTCCACATACAGAAACATTTTAGATTTAGGGGTTTAGTACAGTGGGTGGAGAATTTTTTAACCTGTTTGTGTCCCCCTTGCCTTTCTACACCTTGCCTTTTCTAGGTCTCACACACTGTTATATTGGTCTCTATAAGAGTTGTCGAGGTTATCCATCAGTGTCTAAGTCAGAGGCAAGCATTCACAAAAACATTAAGTCTATAGGTTTACTAGGAACATTTTAGAAGCAGCACAAAATAGACAGCAGAGGGGGCCAGGCTCTTTACATCACCAACCCAGTTGCTGTCAATTTGTTAGAGTGATTTTGTTCTGTAAAGAGAGAGGTTCTCTATTTAGCCCATTTAGCTATTATAGTATTTTTCTGTTCCTGCACTTACTGGGGAAAACAATGGACATTCAGGGGAAGTTTTTTGAGTAGCTTTTGTGATTCTTCTTTCTCATACACTTAAAAAAACCAAACCAAAACAAAATCCCCAAGCCACCACAAATTGCACAATCATTAATTTCCCAATTACTACTTTTTTCCTGTAACATTGATGTGATCATGGCTTCAGAATGGAAGAAAAGCACTTCTGCAAATATACGGACCTTATCATGCTGAATCACCAACCCCTTTTCTTCACAGCTAGAAACCCTGATTCCTTGCCTCATAATCTCATAATTACAAAGTAATAAATTGTATATACATTTAAAAAATGAAATAATTTTAGTGGAAAGCATTTTGGTGCGCATCTTTTTTTTCAAGTATTGTATTAGTTCCAGAGATCACTGATTTATCAAAAAATACATGTAAAATTCACACACTCTCTGTCCTTCTGTTTGTCTGTTTGCAGGCATGCGTGTGTTACTAACAACTGTCAACAACGGTGATAGATTTCTGCACTTTGATGTGCCAGTTAGCACACAATTCTCTAGCTGTTCTATAGGTCAGTATTTACTATTACTGCCTTTGTGGACCAATATCTTATTTTCCTGAGAAAGCACAGCCCATTAAGGACCTCCTAGTGGTGGACAGCTTGAGTATTTCCATTCAAACGTGATGCAATTGCTGTAGCTTGAAAGGTGCTTTAATCTGGGGGTTTATTTGAAAAAGTACTGCAAGGAATGTTCCTTTCAGCTGAAATATTATATTATTACTGAACCCTATATGGTCACTTGACTCGGTTGTGTAAGATCTGAAATGACATTAGCCTTGCCTCAAGTGTTGCACCACAGGTGAACCAGTCTGTTTCCCAGTAAAGAATTAAAATTAATTGTACCTGGACTTACAGAAATGAGCTCATTGTGATTAAATCTTCAGCAAATGACTGATACTTTGGAATGTAACGGTACTTCTTTAATTTGCTTTCTTGTCCTTTACTTTAATGCCTTAGTCTTGCTTTTTAAAAGGCAAATAGATCAAATGCAGCAAGCAGCACATGCTACATTTTTAAGGTGACGTAAAATGTCATTTAGTTCCTCTTTCAGGCGACAGACATTCTTCAGCTAGTAGCAGAATTCTGCAGTTTGAAGTTAGTAAAAGGAAATGATAGTGCATACATTTTTCATTAAATATACCCACTATATCTTACAACTATTTTAAAAAACAGGTCTGGAGCCAAAAATGGCAATAAATGATGTACTGCAGCAGTCCCTGGATTAATGCAGTGAAGATGTGACCTCTTGGAAGCTGCCTGCTGTGCACACTTACTATCCTTGCCTTGTTTTCATCAGAGTGCTTCGAAAAAGCATACAAATAGGGACTGCACTTTAATGAGGCATGTACACTACCAAAAAACACAGGGGGAGATGGGCAGTGAAAGACTGCTAATTCATTTATATAGAAGGATCAGGTTTAGGAAACATTGTGCTAGCTTATGGAAGTATCTTGAGGACATCAGTCTTCTAGGTATTACTGACTCCTGCATCACTATCTCCTCGGGTATGAGGAATATCAAAGTGGAGGGTTGGAGTGGTTTCTTCCACTTGATATTATTTATGTTATTTCAGGTTATAGAACACTAATGTGATCTAAATCTTGTTCAATTAATATAGCATTGAACTTCTATTTTGAAGTTTCTTTTTAATATTTTACCTTTCTTTAAAAAGTTTTAAAAAATACCAAAGTTGTATTCTACTAGAAAAATACCAGAAGAGAGCAGGCCATCATGCAGAAAGTGGCAGAAATGGCAGAGTCATCATTATGTATTTATGATGCAGTTCATTATGGTCTCTCTGCTAATGTGGTGAAGGGTTGTTTCTTCTCTGCAGTAACACTTAAACATAAAACCAGAATAAACACTGAGTTTTGGTGCTTTGCTGCTAAACAAGTTGAACATCCACTTGTACAGTGATGTATTGCAATGTCCTTGTGTCTGTGAACGGTTTTCTGACAGAACCAGAAGGAAGATTCTATACAAAACCTTCTATTATGTAGGGAGGTTGTGAACAGTTTCACAAATATTCTTTGTTGGGATACTGCCTTTGAAAAAACAATAAAAATGCAATTCACATCAACTGCTGAAAAACTCTGATGCGTTTTCTCTAACACAGACAGCAACTTCCAAAAATATTTATGAGCCTGCTTTCTGATGAATACTTGATATCATCCCTTTGGATATGATCTCTTTGTTGGATTAGAGGCACTAGTCCCTGCATTAAATGATACTGGGGTTTTTCATCCTAATACTCTTTACATGTATCTCTTTTAGACGGTGCCGTCTATTATAACGCTCAGCCTCCTTACGTTTATCTTCCCTGTGAAACAGCTATTGGAGTTCACCAAACAAATTCCTAGATGATTTTCCTCCAACAGTGTTCAGGTTCTGAAAAATCCATTCATATCAAAACCAGATTCCCTTTGCTCCCTGCGTGTGTGCATGTGTGTGAGCGTGGTATTTTTTATGTTGACCTGAAGATTTGTTCTAGTACCGGACCCGTGTATCTGCTTAGAGGGTTGTATTCCCACTGTGCTGTTTACTCCCATGTTGTCTGATCCATCAGCAATCTAATTCACAGATAGTATCATAATTCATGGTGTAATAGATCTTCCACACCGTTTTGTGGAGGAAACTTATTAAAGATAAAAATCTCATGTGGCAGTTGCCCTTTTGGCAGTTTAAGTTTTTGATTCTTGCTTTCATCTTAAATGTATACTGATTATGCCTTGACACCTCTCCTGCTACCCAGTCATTTTTCCGTGGTCTTTCTGACAGACTGACATGAAACTACTTGCTTTTAGCTTTTGCTACTGCTTTCAAAGCATCTAATCTGGGCAGCAAATTTTCTTTCCTTTGGAAGGGAGCTTCATTTACAGGTTGTTTCATTAAATCTTAAACTTTTTTGCACAGAAAATTTACCATAAAAATGGGCTGACTAGGAACTGTACTACCTCAGTGCTTAGACTTCAGTCTGCCATGACCACTTGTCCTAGATATTCCCATTTTATTCCTTTTGCAAGCCTGTTTCAGGTAATTTAAATATTGAGATTTTATTTTGAAGATAGGCAAAATAAGAATGTAGTTTAGAGGCAAATTCAAATTATTATTAATTCTGTCTTTTTCTAAATATGCTTTTTTGCCATGAAAGTATTTTGACATTTTCTATGCAGCAAGTACTTTAACAGAAAATTATTTTTTTTTTTTGCTTATTTCTCTTCTTCTGGTCTCTTTAGTTGATTAGAAGCTGCAGACTTTGATGTTAGCTTTTTGCTAACCTTAAATAAAATTTTTCTAGAAGTCATTTACTTTTTAAAGTCAGAGCAAGCATACAGTGGCTTAAATCTACAGTGTTTTGCAGAATAACTGATTATGTTACATAATCTAAGCAGAAGCTAAGATTTGTTAGGAGCATGAATTCAGGCATGAGTTTAGATGAAGAGAATCTTGGCATGTCAAGTCAAGTTTAACCTAGGTATTACAGACTGGCATTGGAGTAAACAGAAGTTTGGGCATAATAAGTAAGTAGAAAAATTGCCAAGAGACACGTTCCATTCCTGTTACCTCAGGATAATAACTATAGATGGCACTTGTTATGCACTGAACTTTGCAAAAAGTGTTGGAATAATTTGTTCAACTTTTTTCTAAAATGAACAGCTATTATAGCATTGTAAAAGACAAGCGTGGAAGGAGATGCTAGAGATTGTCCAGTCCATTTTCTTAATCATAAATTATAAGCAAACATCATTTGCATCATTTTGCTT
This sequence comes from Jacana jacana, assembly GCA_013400555.1. Lineage (NCBI taxonomy): Eukaryota > Metazoa > Chordata > Aves > Charadriiformes > Jacanidae > Jacana > Jacana jacana. The sequence continues at coordinate 129,825 of VZTM01027158.1, read as the reverse complement.
CCATCAAATTCAAATAATGCTTTCCTAAAGGTAACTATTGAGTAAACCTGTGTAAAAGAACAATTGTGTAGGCACTCTTATTGTTCCTTGGCCTATTGTGCTGTGATGGGATTAGAGAAGAAGAAAATTTTTTGAAGGAACAGGCCAAAAACTAGGTCCGATATGATCTAATTATTTGCTAAGTACTCAAATCCTTAAATGACCAAGGGGCACAAGGCCCATGGCACGTTTCTCAGTAGACCCAGATTGCAGGACTGCAACATTTACAAGAATTGCAACTGGGAGATGCCCAAAGTTCTGGCTGTGCTATGGTGCAGTGCTGGTATGAAGCACTGTGTTGGCGATACCAGCCTCCGTAATCACATTGGCTTTGATCCTTCCAGTTTGCATTAGCAGTAGGTCTCTGTGCTGTCTCTCACCTCACCAGGTTCCAGGATGAGAGCCATGCTCAAATACTCTGTCACCTTCATGGGGCTGAGGAGCAGCCGAGTGGAATTCCCTGTGGTAGCCGGCCAGAAAGGCTGTAGAAAATGTTAAGAAAGAAAGGTAGGGACACTGAGAGGAGTTCCTTTGGTACGTGTACCACCTTGACCAAGATGAATTAACATTATGTGATGTCATAGTGAAAACTTGATTGCATTAAAAAGTAATTGTAGGGACAGTAAAAGGTGGTGATAAAACAATGATTTTAAGGAATGTGGCAACTTGGTGCTTCTGGGATCTGCAGTACAAGTAAATTCCGGGGATCTAGTAGGAAGATTGAATGCTACATTAATTACTTTCACAGATGGTCATAAAATTAGGATGTTCAACAAATACATAGGAGGTTATAATATAAAAGGACAGAAAAAGGTTGGAAATATAGGCAAGAGATAAAATTAGGTGCTCTGGAAATATGTAAATGAAAACATCTGAAAATATGAATATTCAATGGTGGAAAAGTGTTGAAAAGGAAATGTTAAAAGAACATAAACATGACAATGGAAACTGATTAGGAATGTAATTTGAACAAGGCAGGCATATGAGAACAGGATGAAGGCTTGGTGGGCAGCCAGGCACACCCTGAGGACATAATTTTCTTCCCTTTGGGGTGTTTGACCTTGCAGTACAAAAGCTGCTGTGTGCACTGAGTTAGCCCATAAGAAGGAACTTCGTGACCTTATACCAGGTGAATCATCTCAGCTCATTTCCTTGAAGGAGAGATCTAGATCAAGTGGTATTTAATCTGATGTCTCCTTGCCAGAGATCTGGTTTGCATTGACTCACCTGAGCCATGTCCATTTGTTTTCAGGTTCTAAGAGCAGCAAATCCCATCCTTTTCTGTGGCTAGAAGTATGTGTAGAAAAGAGATGTGAACTATGGGACTGACTTTGTCCAGTAGAAGGGTTCAAGAGAAAATGATGCCATGTAAAAGCCAGATAGATGATGTGAGGAAACAGGCTTTTATTGTGCTGTGAGCACCGCTAGGCTGGTCAGCTGGATTGGTAGGTATCCTTACTACCTACCTAGCTTCCAAGCCCTTTATGCCAGAATAGTTCTTTTTAGCCCTGAAAACCACAAGAAAAGCTTGATATATCTTCAGGTATAAAGAGTCCAGTGCAGAAGATACCGATAAGCAGTATGGGCGACCTTGAACTTTGGGAAAGGAAAAAAGCATGCTTCAGTTGATGTGGAGTAGATCTGCTTACTTTTTAGCTAAAACAGCACTGGAGCTTGGATTGAAGGATTTATGTAGTCTGTACCCTCAAATGAGAAGCTATCTGTCTGAAGTCTATTTCTGAGTTCTAAATTAAACTTTCAATTTGGTATTTACTGTAAAATTCAGTGGGTTTACCTTGTTTTCTCATCTGTATGCAGGATTCAGGAGTGGTTTTTTAATCTAGTAATTTTTTTTTATGTAATTCCAGGAGATCATGTTTGAATTCTTTTAAAAAAAATAAAGAAAAATGGTTGTTAGTATTCAGAACAAGAGGGAATGGCTGCAAGCTGCAGCAGGGTAGGGTTAGGCTGGACATTAGGAAAAAGTTTTTCACAGAGAGAGTGGTCAGTCAGTGGAATGGGCTGCCCAGGGAGGTGGTGGAGTCCCCATCCCTGACTGTGTTTAAGAGTAGATTAGATGTGGTGTTGAGGGATCTGGTGTAGGGGAGAACTTGTAGAGTAGGGCTGATGGTTGGACTTGATGATCCCAGGGGTCTCTTCCAACCTAAATGATTCTATGATTCTATGATTCTTTGAGCATAAAATTAAAATTATACATTAACATCCAGTTCAGAGCTGGGGCATAATTTTTGTAGCCAAAAGAAGTGCTTGTTGGTGGATGGATGGAAAATCTGAGCTAACTATTTAGGGAGACTGCCAATTTATTGATCAGGTACCCAGTAATGTGAGTATAGTAGCAATATAAAGGCTTTTCCAAGAGCAGGATTACCCCTAAGGCAAGCAAAACCACCTTGCAGAGGTGTAGCATGCCATTCCAGCAGTGAGGGTAGCTCCAGCCTGTTGAGGTTTGTCCGTACTGGGAGCCATGTTGAGAGGCGGGTGAGGTGGTGAATTTCCACGCATCTGTCTGATACTGACTCATTGCCAAGAAAAGCCACGGAAGCATCATCTCCCAGGAAAGACATTAGCAGGTTTTTGTTTTGGGGTGGTTTTTCAGTGTGTGTGTTTGGTTGTTTTTTGTTTGGTTTGGGGTTTTTGTTTGTTTGTTTGGTAGGTTGGCTGTTTCTCCATCTATACCAGAAAAGCATTAATGATTGTGGGGATCCTGATTTTCTGATTACATGGGTATCCTATTCATGACTGTGCAACCACTTTGGTCTCTTCCATGCCTGGATGAGTTTTCAGTGCCTTAAAGGATATTTCTAAGTGGGTTGAAAATTGACTGAGATGCTCAGCATGTCTCCAGACAAATTTCTTCAACTGCTTAACTACTGGTGTATTGGCAAAGCAATTACATGGCTGTGAACTGAACCAGCCTTTGTGTTACATGCTGACGTGTTTAGATCTCCTACAGCACACACAGTTTTACCTGTTTTCTTCATCAGTGTATTCAGTTCTGCAGTAAGAGATACATAAAATGGATGTGTGGGATTGACAGTTCTTCCACGTAGCAAATGCCTTCTGCTGCAGCTGGGACAGGGGAAATTCCCACAGCGGAAAGCAAAGTAACTCATCATCTCAAGAGGCACAGAGAAACGGTTACTGTCTGTAGGTACTATGTTATTTACAGCCGGGGGGGTTAAGATGGATGAATTTATATAGCAGTAATGATCTTCATATAAATGTCTTAGCTTAGTTTCTTAGTTTTCATATAACTTCCTTAGCTAACTTTACTGACCTTTTCTTGGAGATGTTGAGAACTAAGATGCTTCTATACAGTCTCGCTGTTTCACCAGATTTTGATCCTTTGAATTTATGTAGTATATGAATTTGTCATAAAATACACTCTGGAAAACACCTCTCAGTTCTTGGTCTTGCTTGGGTTTAGTCTTACATCTTTTAGTCACTAGTGGTTCTAAATGCATCTTGACTGGACTGTAAAGGTGTATGAATCTGTTACAAAAACCAGGTGGACAGGACGTGTGGAGGGAAGAAATCACATTATTTTTATTTCCAAATGTTATTTAGTGAGAACATGGTCTAACAAGAACACAATTCATTTTACTGAAATGATACAGAACACGATCTCATCGTCTACTAAAATCAACAATCGGTCATATCGGTTCCTAGTCATTTAACTCTCCCTCATTAGTCACTGTCTACAGAACCCAAGGGGAGGCTGTGTTGTCTGCTGCTCTTTTATAAAGTAAATCTCTTAAAAGTAGTTTATAAGACTTGCTGTGGATTTTGGATAAGTGATTGGTTTCAACCTGTGTAGTACCCCTAGAAGTTTCCAGTACCTGCTTCAGAGTAGGACTTAGAGCTCAAACCACTTCAGTAAGCAGATATGGAATAACTTTTTTAGAGGGAAATGTTCTCATGAAGTCCAGTTTAAAGTTGGCATATATTTGATAAACTACGTGGTTTTTTACTTCAGTTATGCATCCAAACTCTTTTGGCCAGTTTCTCAGTGATTTAATGCCATCATAATTCACAGAAGATTAAGACTTGGAGCTCGTGTTGTTTGGTTTTTCTTCCTTATTTTCAGTAACGATTATTTAACAAAGATATTTATGTTAACCACTAAATGTTTAAAGCTTTTCTATGAATCCACCTTATATATTCTTCTCTTTGCTTTTTTTAATCAAGGGAGTAGACCATATTGTCACTTCTTATAGATATTTGCTGTTACATTTTCATCCTAAGAATTAGACTCTGCAGTGTTTTTCCAAGTTGTATGAGTGAGAAACTCTTCAATTGCTGCCTAATGATTCCAGATCTCTTAAATTATATAAATCTACTTAAAGCTGAGAAACCCACGCCGTAAGAAGAAAGTGAAATCTTCTGAAGAGTATTATGTTGCCAGTTTCTATTCATTTTTTCCAGCTCTGTGTCCTTGAATAAGAATGAATGTCTGTCATTGACTGAGGTCTTCAGTCCTATTCCAGTAGTTCAGGAGGTACTTTGCCATTTACAGGCAATGTGAGAAACAGCACTGTTTATGTCTTTAGTTAGGCTGCATCTTAAAACACAGAATTGCATAGGGATTATGCATACTTGAATGAAAAATGGCCATTTTATTAGGTGATAGTAGCATATATGTGACCAATCATTGTCAGAGCGTTTCATATGAAATAATTTGAGACACTATTATTTTTTCTGATCCTTTAATTTTGAAGGATAAAAGAAATCCCATTTTACATATGAATGAATTGATGCTGTGCTAGGATTGGGCTTTTAAGAGTAGGATTTGAATTCAGATTCTTACCTCAACCACAGCCTACCTTGAGGAAGAACTGAGGGACTGAGGCATTCTCACCCCTAGCTCTCACTTGTTAACTTCTATCAAAATGCTTGTCTTCTGGAAACTTGCTAAATCTCAAAAAGCAACTGGGCTCCCAATAGTTGTAGGATTAGAGTTTGCCTCTCCTGCTATGCTGCTCAGGCCCAGGGGGACAACCCGACGCTGTGAAGCAGTTCTTCACTTGTGACCGTGTCTTAAACCCAGTGGGTTGCCCTAGTAATACATTTCTGCCACCCCTGGGAGATGATTGACCCTTCCCCTCCCATCATTGGTGTTCATTAAATGGGGCCAGTAGCATGCTGGAAGTTTTCGAGTATTTGAGTGATTCCTGCCTGTGAAAACACTATAAAATCATACTAGTGACAACTGTCTTTGACCACAGTGCTTGTTAGCAGAGTATTAACCTATCTGGACAGGCTCACTTAGAAAAATTCCTGTTGTATAACTTCTGAATTCTCAGTTCATGTTGATACATTTCAATACCATGAATGTAAATTTTCAGTTAAACCATATGCATTACATTGAAATTTAAGGAAACCCGTAAATGTGGTTTGTAACAAGACAGTATAATATTATTTTAAAATTAAAAAATTAATTTTGTGCTCAAGAAAATAGCTTCCTCCACAGCAGTTTTGGATAAGGTTTTTTGAGTTCGTTTTGTTGTGGTTTTTTTCTTTTCTTTTCTTTTCTGCTGCCTTCCTGTACTGCCAGAGACTTTTAAATATGGTTCTGCAATATTGTTATTGCTGGAGCTTCTCGTGATCAGAGCCTGGTATTATAATCATAACTTATTTGCTGGATGTAAATGGATAGTAGCTGAAACCAAATTTCTTTTCACCTGTATAATCAAAAAATATTATTTGGATTCCTAGAGGTGAAAGGAGGCAAGCTGAACCTTCATCTTTGAAGAGAAAATTTCAGAGGCACTTTGTCACTGTCATGTCGTGGTGCAGACATCTGTCAGACTCTATTACGAATCCAACTTTCTTATTCGATGAGTTACTCAATTTGCAAATTGAGACCTCTCTGCTTTGTTAAAAATTATCACTGCTCATCCAAAAACCCTAAGTGTTTAAAAGTATAAGATGACAGCTTGAATGCTTAAGGATGTGGACTGTCCTTATAAGGACAAATTACCTTTCTGGATGTCACATTTAAATGTTTGGCTGCCTATCATCTACAGGGAATTTAGTATGATAAATCTTTTTAGATCTCCGAGAGTTGAGGAATTATAAGTGAAATGCACGAAAGGTGTTTGAGGTTCAATTTTTCTTTGTGTGCATCTTACACATAGTAGGCTTCAAATGTCTCTGATTTCAAGTACTGTAAGTGGAAGATATTGCTTGAGGTCATCTCTTTTATTCAGAAATATGAAGCTGTTGTTTTTCTTTTTCATGTAAATAAGGAATTTTTTTTTTTATTTAATAAATGTACATATTAGGCTGGTTTTGAGCATGAATCAGGCATGATGAAGCTAAAGATTAAAAGGTTAATTTATTTTTACATGTGTGACAAGCATACAAAGATGTAACGGTGTAGTGGATCTGGCCCATAATTTCAGTATCCCATTTTGTAATTTCATTGTCAATCCCAGTAATATTTGCTATTCTTATGGGAATGAGGGTGTGTGTGGCTCTATTATTTACATTAAAACCAGCTATTCCTGAATGCTGGGTGTTGATGATATGGATGCTCCCGTGGCAAGAAAAATGTATTTTCTCATTCTCATTTCTTTGATTTGTGTGTATTTTGGTGTTGCTTTTTTTACATATGTGTTGAGATGGATTATAATTTTTAGTAATATTGATGTAATTCTTGCTGAATATACCCTATTAGCTAGATGCCATTCATTTGTGAGCATTCTGCTTCCATCCAGTGCTTTATAAGCATTTATTTTATTTAGTAAGTAGATTGCTCCCAGAGGAAAAATGCTTTGATCTCCTGTCATATACCACCAAAATTCTATAACCTGTTGGGGGATATGAGAACCACATCTTAAATTTTGTTTACTGCCATCCTTTTGTAGCCTAGCTCAAAACCAGCACGCTTACTTTTCCAGGAGTATTCAGCTAGTGACTGTCTTCAGCCCTGTATCACCTGTGGATTCTTCCTTTACTGCTCAAATAAAGGGAGTAGAGGAAGCAGATTTAATACTTTGAAGTATCCTTGGGTTTGGCTGTTATGGAAAAGTGCAGCTCAGTAGGTTGCTCCTTTCTTTCCAGATCTCAGAGGTGCGACAGCTTGATCCTCTCAGTACCAGGGATGCTTCTTAGTCCCCTACTGAATGAATTTGGCTAGAGGTTGGGGGAGGGAGAGGGGGTTGGTTGTTTGGTGGTGTGTTGGGGCTTTTTTAACCTCTTCACTCTTACAACAAGTGCCCACTGCTCCTAACACTGTGAGCTATTTCAGAGTTAAGTGTAGAAAATCAAGTTACTCTGGATTACTGAATCTGCCTATGAAGTCTTTTGTACCAAGCAAAACTCTTTAGGTAGTGGGACTGCAAAGAAGGACTAACCTGCTACTCTTAAAGCAAGATCTGGCTGAGACTATTGTGCTAAGTGAAGCCCTGTCGGGATGTGTGACAGACCTCGAGGCAAGTGCTGATGGGTACTGTGCAATGTGATTCCAACACCACAGCAGCTCCATACCCTGCTAGCTACCCTCCATACCCTGCTCCCAAGCCTTTGGGAGTTTGAGACATGCTCCAGTATGTGATGCTGTCCCCAGCTTCAGAACTGATGTCTCAGATGGCATTAAGCCAGGCTTGCCTGAGGTGAAGGAAGTTTCACTTCTGAAGTCATTTCTCTGGTTTTCTGAGGGAGATCATCAGGACTCCTTGTAGGTTGTGTGTAAAAGGGTTGTGACAAAATACTGAAAGACTATGACCAAAGAAGAACTTCTGTGCTAGAGAAGCACATCTCTGCACAACTGGGAAACCACCGGCAGATCAATGCTCTGGCCTGTCAGTGAGAAGCCTTCTTCAGCTGGGAGACTTGGGCATTCTCAGCTGTGTCTCCTTGAAGATCTCTTAGTGCTGTCACCTTTGAGAAAGCAACGAGTGTCAATTCCTTACTCTGCTTAACAGAATGTGAGCAAATGAAGCAAATGAGTAGTGTGGAAAAAGAAGCCAGGATAGGGGTTTCCAGGCAACATTTGATTTCCCTCGGTTAGGAAGTGTACAAGAGAATCCAGCTGCAGCTTTTTCTCATCTCTGTTGTTGCTGGTTTGGCTTTGAACACGTTGATCCTCGGCTGTTCTTTAAGTGGAACAGAGATAAATGTGGCTTGTGGTTATTTTCTGTTGTCATTGCTCTGCTGCATGCTCACCCTGCAGCACAGGCTTCACCTGTGCTTCATAAAATAACTTGCTTTTCTAAGGTTGGACAGCACATAGGTGATAAAACTGAGACTAAGCCTAGTTTCTGGCTGCCCTTATAGCATCTGGTCCACTGAGGCACTCTGCTTCCCTGTAAATTATTTATATGTGCAATATTGCTTTCCCCTGTGAAACAGCATGTCGGGAAGAAAAAGAAACCCAAACAGGAGTGGCCGAGGCTCTGCTCAGCCTGCTTACTGTGTGGGAATGCAGAGAGATGTTACAGTGCAATTCTAAGAACGTTCCTTCTGCAATTGCATCATAACAACATTACTGTCTTGTGACCTGGGCAGGCTGAAGCATATTTGCGCCCCCCCCCCACCTCCCCCCCAGAAGAATAAGAAGCATAAGCAGACCAAAAAATGCTAAAAATCATGGGGCTTGGGTTAGGTATTTGGAAGGTGAAAAGCTATGACTTAAAATGGGGAGAGAGATAAATTTAAGGAGAGCGACAGAGGAGACAACACGCAGAAGGAAAATAGAGCAGGAAAGAAGTGCAGGGAGAAGGGTGGGAAAAATAATCGTTCCAGTATATGAGCAGATGTTGGGGTAGAATAAGTAACTGGAGGCAGAGCATAAGTAACTGGAGACCAGCAACCAAAGGAAGTACGACTGTTGTTTGCTCAAGTCACCATAATTTTGACTTTTGAAGTCAAAAGTTTTTCTGCAAGGTTGCTCTCTCACCTATAGAGTAGGGAAATTTCAGCTCTTTTGGAGAGAAAACATGATTTTTTCTCAACTTCAGATCAATTTTGATGCAACAAACAGAGAAACATGTATATTGTTTGGTTTTCATATCCTTCTGCATGTATACCACATACACTATAGTTTTCTAAATTCCTTTTCTATTCTGTAAACAAAGTATACTGGGTGGATAAGCTGTTTTATTCAAAATTATAAAATAAATTATATTCTGCTTCAGTTATTTGTTAAGCAAAAGTGTAGTTTACAATATGCCTTTAATCTCCCGATTTCATGGACTCTGTGGCTTGGTTATTTTTTGTACCTACAAAATAACATTTGTTTAGTTTGGTTGGGTTTACTGAACGTGTGCAGCGCTGGAACAATCACTTAAAAATGTCTGGTTTTCTTTCTAAAATGCTTTACTAGCATATTTGAGGGGAAAAAATACAAGCCTTTTTAAAAAAAAGAAATAGATTTGATTTCGATGTCTGTAAATTTTTTTAACATACCCAGTTGAGTCAGCTATGTAGAGTAACATGCGTTTCAGCAGTGACACTAGTCTGAGGGGGGAAAATGATATCACAAGAATGGAAACAAATGTGTTCTCTCACTCTGGTTGTGAAGCTTTTAATTCCACACTTGGGGAAACAGCAGGATTTACTGGGGTCAGTTGTACTCCACTGGGATATCTATTATTAAAGTGTGTATATATGTGCGTATAAGTGTTGCAGGGAAGAGTAGAAGGTCAGAACATAGTTTGCAGTTTTATTGCATTGCATTAGATTTACCTTTTAAAACTTATTTGTTCTCAAAATCAGACATAAACCAATCCCCCACCCCCCACACATGTATTTACCTGATAAATATTTAAATAGTAGCATTTACCCTTCGAGTACTGTACGTATGCCTGTTATGGGCAGGATTATAATGATGCTGGTTTTTCCATTTGAAAGTTACTTCTACCATTTTCTCCTGTTGGATATTATGTACTCTAATTTTTATAATCACTTTGGGAACTTATTTTCAGGATGCTGCAGTGCCTACGTAGAATCATAGAATCATAGAATCATGTAGGTTGGAAGAGACCCTTGGGATCATCAAGTCCACATGTTTATTTGTATGTGAAACGTGGCCCAAACATTCTTTTGGGTTTTTTTGTGTACCTTCTCCTGAACAGAAATTGGGCCCAACTCTCTTCTGTGGTGCTGCTGTGTTAGGTTGTGCTGCCAGGGTGCTGGGATTTCAGGGTCAGCATAGGCACCCGCAAAGGGATTACTGTGTTATGGCTGGGGTAAAATAAGTCCCTACTCTTGGGTTTGGACTGGAGGAGAGGACAAATAGTGGTGCAAAGGCTTTTCTCAGGTGCACCGGGGAACAGCCTGCCATAAGTNGTCTCTTCTCACGGGCAATGAGCGATAGAACAAGAGGGAATGGCTGCAAGCTGCAGTAGGGTAGGGTTAGGCTGGACATTAGGAAAATATTTTTCACAGAGAGAGTGGTCAGTCGGTGGAATCAGCTGCCCAGGGAGGTGGTGGAGTCACCGTCCCTGACTGTATTTAAGAGTAGATTAGATGTGGTGTTGAGGGATCTGGTGTAGGGGAGAACTTGTAGAGTAGGGCTGATGGTTGGACTTGATGATCCCAAGGGTCTCTTCCAACCAAAATGATTCTATGATAAATTAGTTAGTGGAACAACTAAAGCACAGAAATTACTTTGAAACAGTGTTTATATGGTCAGTTTCTTTTCCTATCTTGGGCTTTATTTTTGAAGTTGGTAGGAAAAGTGTGTGCTTGTGTGTGCTACTTTCTATTTCAGAGTCTGTTAAAATAATTCAATACATAGAATCACATCTGTGAACATAAAGCTATTTACTCCTAGCTTTCAAAATTGTTGTGAGTCTACTCTCGTACTTCATACCTTTAATAGTATAGCAGAAATCAAGTAATAGTAATGTAATATGAAATATCCACTGCAGTTTTATTTAAGTTTTCTTTTTTAATTTTGAATAATACGGAAAGAACATGATAATTTTAATGTACGTATTACTTAAGGCTGGACCAAGCTGAAAGAAAATGTAATACATGTTAGATATATAAATGGCAGGAGAATCCCTCTGCTCTGTCCATATCCCGAGTTCTTCATTCTGCCTGCAGGATCTGAGCCCCAAAAGGAAAATATAATGAAATATTTTTTTAAATTTTTAAGGGCTTTTTTCCTTCTTCCTGAACAATTTGCTCTGATTGGATTGCAGCCTGAAATTTCCATTTTAGCTGCTGTTGCTTTGAGTAAAACAATTACTTTTTATTAAAAATGTCAATTCGAATGATTATTTAAACCTGGCTGAAAGAAAAAAGAAAAAAGTAAAGTTTGTTGGTTATTGTTGTTTTGCATGGGATTCTGTGCTATGGAAACTGGACATAATTATATTGAATTGATTTTCTTTTAATTGGTATTAATGAAAATTACATGTGTGTGTAAAGGGAGGATACAGTTCCTTAAGGACCTTAAATTATCCTGATGCACATGTGCATTTTCCATTACTCTGAATGGGAGTTGCTTTTTTCTTAGTGGTGAGAAGTAATTCCTTGGGCCCAGATTGTGGATGACCTTTTTGGAAGTGGTAGCCTAATGTTTTTTTGGCATGAATGCAGCAAGGGAGCATTTGCAGTGTTCAAAATGGGGGTGAGAGTCATAAGCCAAGGTATGGGAAGGGCAGGGCACCAATTCTTTCTCCCTTTCCGCTTGGCATCTGTGGTTTGTGGAGCTCACTGCTTTTCTTTAAGTGCTCCAGCTCCCGTCCCTGGGCTCTTGAAGGGATTTTAGGAACTCTACTCCTGGGCTCTTGAAGGGATTTTAGGAACTCTAATCTGAAGGAAAACCCAAACTAGTCTTTTAGGAACCACTGGTAAATACTTAATGTGTATGAAACTGTAATTCCAGAACAAGTTATTTTCATTTTTTAATCATTTTCTTAATATTTTAACTGTGTTGGTCGTTACATTAATTGTAACAGCAAATGTATAGAAATGATTAACCTGGTGTATGAACCTTGGGGTAAAGATTATTCAGCCCTTTGTGCCTTTCCCATATGCCCACTGTCAAATTCATGTTATATGACAACCTTTTAGATATCAGTAGATCTTAATTTTAATGAATCCAGTATCCCTATACCACAACGTTAATCTAGTCAGAGTATATACTCCAGTCAGCATAAATTAATCCAGTTGGATCAAGTAGTTCAGTACTTTTAGTTTAGTCTTCATTGTAGAGATACAGAACTTGTGTGATTTAGAGAGTGTGGGGAGCATTTGGTCTCAGTGAAGAAATAAAACATGTTTTAAGGTGCAACTTCTTCAACCGGGAGTGGCAGAGTGGGAAACTGTAAACGGTTTGATGACAATGATGTAATCCATTAGGACGTTTCCTGGTGAGTTCAGTTTGTGAAATCCATGTTTTGATTTGGTCTCTAGGTGCTGTCCAGTTGTTTACAAGACAAAAAAAAATAGTTATACAAAGTCTGATTAACATGATAATAAAGAGTGAAGATTTTTGAAAACTTTATTTGATCATAATGTCTTGGGTTTCAAATCATATATTCTGCACCGGTGGAAGTAAGCATAATTTAATCACAAAGGCTGCATTTCTAACTCTTTCTCCTAATATGCATGCTGAAGTATCAGTATGTAGGGACAATGGAATGAGTTGAGGGATTTACTGATTTACTCTGAAATACTTCTTTCTCATAGTGTTTATGCAATAAAAGTTAGTATAGCATTAGAATTTCAGTCAGTCCAGCCATTGGCAGTGATTTATAACCAGAGATTTAAATGAAATTGGGAATTAGGGGAGAAACATTATTTTCTAGTCAAGTTAAGCAGCTGTGTTTTGGACAAGGGGTATTTCTTCTTGACTTATACCCAATCTGCTTGCATCAGAAACTTCAGACTGAAGGACTTTATAATTTTAGCAGTAATTGCCATTTAAGTTTCTTTCCTACCTGGTAAAATGACGAGAGAAAAATATAAGGAAAACAGATGTTCTGACCATGTAGAGACCAACTGCATCCTCAGATCCCATGCAAGGTACCAAAAGTTCTTCCGAATTGGATTGAAGAAGAGCAAGAGCTTTCTTTATTATTTTTTTTTGCTCTATGATGCAGTATTAAAATATTTACCTGTCTCACCAGTAAGGATGTGAGGGTATTCCTTTGCTAGTGTATAATGAATACCACTGCTTTCAACTGTTACTTTCTACCACTCCACTGAGAACTGAAGAATTTGCCGGGGACGTGGCCGTATTAGTTGTCTTCCTCACTGGTGGTACTTTTTCCAGCATGGCCATGTAGACGCTTGGGTGAAGAGCAGAAAACCCACTGCCTTGCAAAGTCATTGATGCCCCTTCATTGATGATAAAGAGCTATTGTGTTTTCACTCTTTGCAGATGGATAAGTTTGAGAAAAGCTGTCACGAAGGAAAACATTGAAAATGGAAGAAAGATTTCTAAATCTTTAGAGGAGTGAGGTTGTAGAACAGCCTACCTGTAGAAGCAGTGGACACAAAACATAAAGTTCAGAAGTAGATTGTGCAGTAGGTGTGACTGACCTTGACACAAGCAATTCCTTCACAGTTTCCTTCAGCCATTGCAGTACACTCCTTAGTGATTGCCATGAAAATGGAGAGTGCAAGCTAGGTACAATTTCAAACATGTCCATGCATGTGACCCAAAGCTGCAGTCTGTTTTCTCTGCAGCAGTTTCCTTAAAATATGAGCCCCATTTGGGGCTTGAGGAGGAAAAGGGTGTTGTCTCAGAAAACAAATCTAAACCCATTCCTTGAAAGTAGTTCAGGAAAATATGTTATGTGCCATTGAGGCAGTGGAGAATCACCTTGTTGAAGACATGGAAAAGAAAGTAAAGGAGGATTGACAGCGAGAAGCAATACTTAAATAACAATATTCAGAATGGAAAAAAAGATGCTCACAGCTGATCTTAACTTAGTAAAAGCTGTTCATGGAACAGATTTATAGGCACTCTGTATAATGGAAATTAAAAACAGTAAACACACAGTGAATCTATTTATACTAAATCTGTAGATCTTGCGGTTATCAATGGGTAAAGAAACAACAGGAAGTGACCCAGAGGTAAGAAAAAATACAGGCAGGGTGGAAAATGAAATGTTCTTCAGAAAATTTGAGTGGATAGCCACATGGAAAAGTAGTGTGTAATACAGATATCAGAAATACTCAGTGTTCAGGAGACTCTTGAAATGGAATAACGGCAAAATGTTTTGTTGCTAGCATTTACAGTGTCGTGCTGTTGACAAAGCAGAGTCAAATTATAACTCAGCTTTAGATGCAGCTAGACACTCACTAAATGCAATTTACTTGGAAGGCTCTGTTGAAACATCCCTACTTTCTTTTGTTCATTTTTGGGTAATAGAAGTTATGTTCAGTGAAGAAGACAGCTATTACCCCAACGTGTTTGATAAACGGATGGGAAATATTTATTTAGATACGGACAGTTGGAACAAAGATAGCCTGTCAGGTATTGACAGACACTGACAGCTTATAAGCATTTGAAAATAGGGTGCTTGAATAAGGTTGGGGATATGTGGATTTCCAATGAAATAGAAAAGGACTAAGGAAAATTTGAACTGAATATACAACTTCAGTATTAGTTTTTCTTAATAGCTAATTTAATGAAGGTGTTGGGACAGCAGGGGGAATGCTACATTGAAGCCAGCAAAATCCTTTCACTTAGGTTCTTCTTTCTTCATATTTCATAACATTTCAAAAAACTTTGTGTACTGAAATATTTCAGGTTTGATCTCTGCTATCAGTTTGACTGAAATCAATTCAACCATTCATGAGTTACAGGAGTCAGAAAATTAGCGTTCCTATTGCAGAGTGAGTCATATGTTCTCTTTGATCAAAATTTGATTTGTTGTTGTTTCTTTTGCCTTTCAAATGCAACTCGGAGTTTGACTCATAATATATTAACACAGCCCATTGAGGACCAAAATTGCAAGATGGAGACTGTTAAATGATACATAGACCATTCAAAAATCACTTCAGAACATGTTTGGTTGGCTCCTGCCGGGAATTCTACCACCATGTAAGAACAACTTGCCCAATTATGCCTCTGAACCATTGCCATGTGTGATTTTTAGTTGGTTTTTATTTTGACCTACACTTTCTGACCAGACCTGCCATTAGAGCCTTATTGAAACATCTGCTTATTGCAGTGGTCCAAAGTGTTTTTATCAGCAGCAGCAGAATAAGATGATGATGCTTCAAAAGAGAGAAAAAGACCATGTGGCAAAGACAATAAATTTCATTATTACTGCATTGTAAAATACATACATTTTCTGAGAATACCTTTCATTTTTATTTTGTATTTTCATTCATTGTCACTGTATCTTTTGTTAAATGGATAATGAAAGCCCCATGGAAATAACAATGCTGTTCCTGTTAAGAAATCTCTAAGTTCAACATTTCCACTAGAAAAAGTATGAAAAGCCAGATGTTGCCATTACATTTCTCAAAATCTGTATTTAGCTTCTGTCCTTCCTCTGGGTACCTCACCTCCTTCCCATAACATGAGTGTTTTATAGTTACTTTGTAATAAGGATAACTATATTTTGCTTTTATGGCATGGAAGAATATACAGATATACTGGGAAAGATTAAGACTTGGCTAGAACTGACCCTAGAAACTTAATTCAACGGCGTTATTATGGATTGGGTACTTGGTATGAGTTGTTGAGCTTTTTCTTCAGAAAAGACAGTGTTCAAAGAGGCCACAGGCCTCAGGCATTCCTCTCACAGGCTGGATACAGCCTTCAAACAGTTTGTACTGCCTGGCTCATGAGGTAGAAGTTTGTGGCAGTCAGAAGGAATTGATTTGTTTAGCTTTCCCATATCATCATTTCCACATTATTCCTACCTTAAAATGCAGACAATCCAGAATGACCTATTGATGGCATTACTGTTTCTCATTTTGGGAACCCATCCCCACCTAGCTTTTCTTTAGTTCTTGGATAAATTTTTGGGTAGCTAATTTGTCAAGCAGGAAATTGATCCATGAGTGTTAGTGCTGAGTATACCAAATAACTATTGAGGGGAGACACGATTGCTGTGGCCCGAGACCTGGTGGCTGGTTAGAGCCTTGGTGGATGGCTGGAGCCTGACTGATGCCCTGAGGTCTGAAAGAAAGTAGAAGACTAGAGAGAAGCAAATCACACGGGCACAAGGGCACAAGGGAGAGGTCTGCAACGTTTCCTTCCCGTACAAAGGAAGAACCTTCCAAAGGGGCAGCACGGAGCTTTTCTGTGGAAGCAGTTTGCAGTGCAGTGCGTGTTAAATTTGCATGTCAGCTTTTAAGTTATTTGGACAAAAACTTTATTGTGGTGTAAAAACAAGTGTGTGCATAATGGTCCAAAACTTGTTCCCAGTTGCATGAGTTAGTTATTTCATTGACTTCAATCAGTAAATGAAAGCAAAATGTACTCCTTAACCTTGGAAGATAAGTAGTATTAATAGCAAAAATTACTTTGTTTGGTAAGGATGATACAGCCAGATTTTAAATTTTATCGGTTACTCTTTATGTGACACGTTCTATATGACATTAGTTTGAAAGAAATTGTATCATTGCCAGCACTTTCAGAGGCCAACGGGAAGCGGCTCCTGCAAAAAGGCTTTTGTATATTCATCAGCTGCTGTATATTACATACTCCAAATTGCATGAAAAAATGGGGATCTCTGATAACACGTATTTTGAAGAGGGATTTACATTTAATAAATGTTTACAAGTATTTTCATAAACTCAGCTTATGACAGTGTTGGCTTCATGTGATTGATTACTCAAATGTTGCCTTTCCTCAAATATAGATTGTGCAGTTGTCTCTAGGAGTTATTTATATTTCCTAGTATTTATGATCTGCAAGGCAGCTTAGTTATTAACATTAGTTATAGCTATTTCTGTAGATATTTATCTGAACCACAAGTTTTTGACACATTTCTTTTTCTTTAACAAGCAAAGCATATCTACAGCTATAAAAATGTTCTCTGATACAGAAAAATATATGTATGATACGGCTATTACCTAGAAATACTCTAGTGAAGATGTAGGTTTGATTTCCAGTAGAGAAAAGTATAGGTATGCAAAGAAAATGCCACTGTAGTAACATTAAATAACAATTAATTTGATTTTTTTTTTCCCTCTGAATAGGGAATTTTTTTATTACTATTTATTCACCCTTCTCTGAACCTCACTGTCTTCTTTGGGGCAGCAGAGTATTGGCAGGCATTTTACTGAAAACAATTTAGTCTTAAGTAACGTTTTTAATTTATTATTGAGCTTACCTGTTGTGAATGGTCACACACATCCACAGTAGATGTATGCATGATAGGATAGTTCAGATTTTAAGAATATAATAATGCTATTGTCAGAGTCTAACTGAAAGTCAAGTCTCACCTGAATGTGACACAAGGGCAATGTGCAGCGATCGGGGTGTAGGGTGCAGCAAGTGGACCTAGTGACCAAGATTAATGAAACTCACATGGGTTTTAATTAGTGCAGCTGCAGTCATCAATTATCTAGAGAACACAAATATTGTTATATTTTGGGAAATTCTTGATTTATTTTATTCCATTGGCCAGCAGATTTAGATGAATGAGTTCTCATCATAAACATTCTGAGAAAAACTGCCTGAGGCCATGGTTTATTATTTAGGACACAATCAGTAAGAGTGAGCGCTACTGAAGAAAACATTGTAAACTGGTCTCAGTATTAATTTGGAAAATTTCCTGAAATGTGTGGCCTTGTATGGGTCGTCAAAAACATTAGAGCATCTCAAACAAAATACAGAACAATCTGTCAGGCGGGGAATGTGCAAGTATTATTGTCCGGCAGCTGATCCATAACAGAATGTCAGTGCATGTACACTTAAAGCAAGTATCAACAACATTTAATTTGACACATAATGTGGTCTTCTTTTATTATCCTTTAAGTGTACGTCTTAGAACACTGAAGACTGGACAAGTAAGTAGGGGGAAAAGAGCTGAAACATGACAACCCTTCGCAAGTCTGAAAAAAAATCACAATCCAAAGCTTTTTCGGAGGTCTATGCATTTTCAAGGAAACTATTTAAAATAGATGCAAGGAAAGCAAACAGGAGGAAGAAGGAGACTCGATTAAAAATTCCTTACTATAATTTCATTTGAAAATGTTGTTTCTCTTAATGTGGTCTGAAACCACTGTGCAAACATTTAAAAATAAATTAATGAGTCCTAACTACTAAGAACAACATCTGCATCTGTCATTTAAATTAAGAAAAGGACACAACTATAGACATAAGGATTTTTCAAAAAGTTAAATGGTAGCTTGCCTGCATGCACTTTTTTGGAATGTTTTGCTATAATTTGCATTTGTCTAGTCTAATCCATGGAAAACAAGTTTGGTACCCAGTGCTGCTCGAAACCCTGCTCTTATTTTTCACCCAGCCAAACTCCTAAACAAGGCAGTACTGAAATATGAACGAGAACTAAAAAGAACATTAAAACTCTTTTACTCAGAAGAGAAGAATGGCTCAAACAGTTGCACTTCAATGACCTAATTCAAAGCCTTGCTCTTTTTTTTCTTCTTCTTCTTTTCCCTCTTTTTGTCTTTTCCTCCCACTTTCTATTTCCTCCTATTGAAGTGATTAGTTAAATTCTGGGTTCAACATAATTCTAGAGATGATCACTTTTGTTGGGGCATAGCCCCACTGTCCCTAGAAAGGAAACATGGTTACATACTGCCAGCACACTGGAGTGCAGACTGTCTTGTTACCCGGCCCGCACAGTAGGGCACACATATCTGATGTCCTTATTTCTCACCAGTAGCTGTCATGCTGACAATTGGAAAATGCTGTAATTTCCTTAGTTTGCATTATTTTTATATCCCCTATTGTTTTTACACATGACCTTTACCTCTCCGTTCTCCAATTAGCAGAGTGAAAGCCATTGTTCATTGAGCAGAGGTATTCGTGCCCAAGGGAGCAAAATTTATTTTCTATAGATGCTGTTGTGAGTGGTGAGGATTCTTTATTACTAAAGGAATAAAGCTTCATCTTAACCTTGATTTGATTAAACTAACCCCAGCCATCACTGAATTTGGGCAGGAACTTCCATCAGCTTGTGAATAATTGTGGTACTAGCTTTAACTAGCAATCGGTGAACGTTTATAGCAATGGTTCTGAATTGTGGGGGCCCACTGTAAAAGACACAACAGCTAACTAATTTAACTAAAAATTTCTCCTAGGTTTCTTGAGTTTTCTTTGAATCTGCATTTCTTTGCAAACACAGACTGGGTAATTGTTATAACTATCAATTGTATTAGTGAAAGCAGTTAAGAAATAATATAAAACACATTGTTATCAGAAAATAGTTCAGACAGTATCAGAACTGTAAATCAACAAATGGCATTGCAGTCATCAAGGATAATGAATCTGGCAAATTTGAGGTTATAATCTGATATTTTATTATATCAGATCTTTTTTTTTTGATATTTTATTATAGCAGATCTTTTATTTTTGTGGTTGTTCCCTACACTGCTCTTCATTTCCTTCTGATCAGTGATGAACCAGCAACATCACAGGACCGATCATATAAGTTTAACCATACGCTTATTCAATGAGTTTGAAAAGAAGATCATTGAGTTTCTCAGTTTTCACATAATGGTAGTTCAGTAGTTCAGAATCCCTTTGCTAAGATATAACCTACTACTAGAGCATTTCCTCTGTGGATACCTAGCACATTCAAATTCAAAACCTAAATATGAAAGTTATAATTCTGAAGATCTCTAACTCATCTAGTACTTGGCCAGCCATGAGTCTCTATGTCCTTGTAATGAGAGGTTCTGATACTTACAGCATTATTACCAATTCAAAGCTTTGCTTTGGTTTTGTTCAAGATTGTATGAACTCTTTTGGTTGTGGCTGGGATTTTTCATATTGAGCTTTTGAAAACATTTAGTGCATCTAGTAACTTTGTTGCTAATAAAGTAATAATTATTAATAAAACTCCAGTTCTTATTTGTTAAGAAGAGGTTACAGTCTTGTGGTACTTGTTTAGTAAAGTAGGAATACTGCTTTAATCACTGCAATGAATTCCTCTTGCATTAGTATTTCAATTCCTTAGTAATTTGATCCGACTTGTAGATAGCTGCAGCTAAGCTTCCTAGTAGGACTTGCAAGCAGGTGAGAATTTAAGGAAGCTTTAGTTGAGGCCTGTGGTCCCTGGAAAACTTAATTTGGCTTACCAATGTGCCCCTTGGGTCAGGAGCATGTGCGCAGGGAACGTTTTCCTGCTGATTTGTGAGAGCTGACGTGAGGGTAGGTTCTCCAGCTCAGCTTCATGGTTGCAGTAACCAATTTCTCGAAATAGAGAGTTTGTTCGTGTGATTCACTCAGTGTTATGACAGCTGTATTCCTAATCTCTTTGTGGATTTTGTATCGGTCTCCCTCGATAGATTTTAAAAGACAGCATTAATAGGGTGATTGTCAGTGACAAGACTGAAGCTATTATCAGGCAGGAGCTGCTTGTGCTAGCCAGGTGACAACACTACTGCTCAGACTTCCTCTCCTGGATGTTTTTGTTTCAGGAACAGCATGCTGAACAAAACCTAGTAGTTTTATCAGGTGTTCTCCTGGGTTTTGCTCGTGATCTGAGGAAAAATTGGATGGAGAATCTGTCCATAGCTTCCAGCATTGTCCTCTTGTTGTTCTTAACTTTTGGCTTAGATCGATGCTTGGATAGGACATACCAAGCTCCCTGTGGCTGTATTTTCTGCAGATCCACTGGAGCTACTGGCTTTCTGATTTCATATAGTTTTAGTGGCTACTTTCTAGATTGGTCTTCTCAGCTGTCCTTTGACTGGGTTTGTGAAATTCCATGCTGGAGCA
Organism: Jacana jacana; assembly: GCA_013400555.1. Classification (NCBI taxonomy): domain Eukaryota; kingdom Metazoa; phylum Chordata; class Aves; order Charadriiformes; family Jacanidae; genus Jacana; species Jacana jacana. The sequence continues at coordinate 108,923 of VZTM01027158.1, read as the reverse complement.
CGTCCTGAAGTGTTGGAGCATATCCAGAGGAGAGCTACCAAGCTGGTGAGGGCTCTAGAGAGGTAGTCACATGAGGAGAGGCTGAGGGAACTGGGCATATTTAGTTTGGAGAAGAGGAGGCTGAGGGGAGACCTCATTGTCTTCTACAACTACCTAAAAAGAAGGTTGTAGAGACGTGGGAGTTGGCCTCTTCTCCCAAGGGAATAATGACAGGACCAGAGGAAATGGTCTGAAGTTGTGGCAGCGGAGGTTGAGATTGGACATTAGGAAGAATTACTTTACTGAAAGAGTGGTCAGGCACTGGAACAGCCTGCCCAGGGAGGTGGTTGAGTCACCATCCCTGGAGGTATTTAAGAAACGTGTGGATCTGGCACTCCAGAGCATGCTCTAGTGGCAGGCACTAGTGATCGAGATCGTAGTGGGTTTTTGTGTGTGTATGGTTGGACTCGGTGATCTCAGAGGTCCTTTCTAACCATGAAGGTTCTGTGATTTAGCTGTTTATGGAAAAGGCCTTAACTTCTGATAGACTTGAATACAATCCTTTCTCATTTTCCCCCAAAAATATGATTTATTAATTATTATTTTTGGTAGATAACAACTTTTAGTTATCATACAAAACAACAGTGTTGTGTCCATACCAATTATTTTTTTAAACTGGAGTAATAAAATTGTGGGCATTGCTACATACGTGAAAGTAGCTTGTGCATCTGGTAGTCACAAAGCTTCAAAAACTTTAGAGCTTTGTGATTTTACAGTCTTCCAATATTTTAACTGGTATTTGACTTCTGTTCTGTTTGTTCTTCTTGCAGGCTTCACAATATAGTGCCTTATCTAATAAAGTCCTGTTTTGGATTCAACCCTCTTATTTTTGATGGTGCTATATGATACTGCAATGTATGTTTTGGGCTTTTTCTAAGACAGGTTAGGTTTTAAATAACATATCTAATTGTTTACATTTAGAACAAATAGTATCTGGCAAGGTAGTCAAACTTTGTGGTCAGCTTGACTAAAAATGGGTCTAATTAAGGACTTAGAATGTTTGCAATAGAGTATTTTTTTTTCTGATGTAGCTTCTTAAATCTTAAGTAAGAAGTTTTCATGTTATTTTGCATAGTAATAATAGTATAACTTATGCTGTTTCAAATATCATGTAATGTACTTTCACTATGAGCTCATCTAAAATGCATAGTAGATAAAAAGAAGATATTACCATGCAGCTTCATGGGTTGAAAAAGAAGATAGGTTTTACAGTGGAACTTCATGGGTTGCTTCCAGTTAGCTAGCTGTTTTAAGGACTTAATCTGTGTCTATGTTTTGAAAATGAGTATTCTCATCTTTTCTGACATTTTAGGTCAAAATTGTGGCCAGTATTTGGCCAATATGAAGATATGGGTGGGGGTTATTTTGTTTTCATCTTTTGGGTAGTCAGAGATAATTCTCTCTCACCAGTCTGAACACCTGTCAATATTATACTTCCACGTACAGAACCTATACCTGAGGAGGAGATATAACCAAACAAACAGAATAGGAAACCTGAACCTACAATTCAGCCTCAGTGCTGTGTGTGTGGTGTGACAGGACCTTACAAGCCTTCTTTACAGACATAACCACTTGTCTCTAACAGCTTTACTTCCTGCCTGCAAGAGCCTCCTGCCTCTAGTTTAGTTTTGGTTCCCTGAGGGTTCATGTTCTGTCTGTTATGGGTTATATGCAGGAAAATACAAAATTTGTAAATTGAAAATCCAAAATATATCCTCTCCTTGGAATAGATTATGTGGCTTATTTTTACCATTTTGGAAGAAAGTAAAAAATTTTCCCAGTGGCTATTCGTTAATTTCCTTTTTGTAACCTGTCTGTCTGTATACAAAGAACTTCTTGAGGAAAATGCTAATACAGAGAGTATTTGCATGTGGAAATATTTGGTTGTTGGTCTCTTTTGCGAAATACAACGTCTCTTCTTCAATGTTGTGCTGCCCTTTTGTTCTAAAGCTGCATTTGTGGAACATAGTTGTCATTGTGGGTCACTGTTATGAAAAGTTTAAAAGGGGTGTAATGTATTGATGGTTTTTCAATATCAGGACGAGGACTTGAACTTTATTAGTAAAAGAATGGAAACCCCACTGTACAGTGGCTGTATCTTACGCAGCTTAGTGCCTGGGCTTATGCATTGTGTACAGTTGAAAATGTATCCTGGTTTTGGCATTTTTATTTTCTTATCTGAGATGTGATTCCACAGAAAGAAATCTTTATTGAAGTTTCTCAAAGTGGTACAATAAAACCTTTATTTAAACTGTAGCCATGTCAGCTTTGGAAGTCAACATTAGAGATACTATAAGTTATGCTGGGCCGGGTGTAGTCAATATTTTGAGGAAGAATTCCTAATAAAAGTGAAAGCATCTTTTGTAGATAACAATGCTGTTGTTTGTTAGCTTATTCCTTAACTTACTGGAGAAAAATCAGTACGCTGAATTCTGGCTTTGTCTTTGAGCAGCTGGGCATCTTGGTTTGGGGTTAGATGCTCAGTGTATCAGTGCTCTCTGATGCAGTTAAGCAACAGAAATATAAGGGCTGGTTTTTGTAAGCTTTGCTTCCAGAATCCAATAGGGCAAAATATGAAACTGCCATCTCCTTGCAGAAGAATTAGATGGATGGAGGTTGTTAGAGGCACAGCATATCAGGTACTCTAATCTCTGAAACAGACTTTACGGTGGAGCTGTTAGCGGTGCTGCAACAAAGAAATTTGTCTTTATGGAGGGTACTTTTCATTATTTTGTGATTAAAAGCAGCACTTCATGCTTCTTTTTTACTACAGGAATAGCACAGAGAGATTGAAACAGGACGGGAAGATGAACGCAGCAGGGTTCTCACTCTGTAGCCAGCTGTGGTCCTTGGAAATTTCAGGTCACTGTGGTAGAAGGCAGGTATAATGACATTAGTTCACATGCAGTTGTAAATTATTCTCAAACCAGATTTGTTTCCTGATAAAGGAGCATTCAGTCACTTCTCCCACAGCCACTGCACTTTGCTGGTCAGAAGGATGTTTGGTTGGTACACGTAGAGGGTTCAACATTGCTCCATTTCCCGGAGAATGGTGCTTGTTTTGTTAGAAATTTGGTATCAGGGGTCTTTAATATATATTTTTTTACTATACACTTTAATATCAAAGTGTATCCTCTACTCCAACGTTACCTAGCACGTTGTTCATTCACCTTCCAAAGCTTATGAAATGTATGGCGTTGCCACAGGATGTTAGGAGGTTTGAGGTGGAGCCTGCAAAGGAAAGCTCCATGGTGTCGTGTAGCTGAGCCCTTGTAGCATTGCTGCCCAACTGCATGCTGAAATCAGCACATGAAGGTCAGTCAGATTTAATGCTACCAGTTGTTTATTTCTTATTACAGCTGAAACAAGATAAATTAGTGCCCAAATGGAGGCCAAACACATGTGCTTGCTTTTATGTTCTTCACTTCGGACAAATAATACCTCTATTAAAATCAGCTTGGTTTGTAATTAGAGATAAGTAGCTGTCTAAAGTTGAACTTAAGTAGAAACCAGTGCTTGATTTTCTGTGTGTGAAATTCACAAGCATATAACTGATTGAGCTGGTAATAATCCTACTTTTTAAATATCGATAAGTCAGCACTTTAAGACAAAGGTCTATCGCTTCTTGCAACAATACTCCTATTGAGGCTGCAAAGTTATCTATCTGAGTTAGATAATCTCAGTTATCTAACTGAGAGGGAAAGTCTCGTATCAGAGCAAACGTAGATAGCTTGTGCTGTTAATAATGCCTGATATCCAGGAAAGACAAACTAGCACTCCAGGTCATTTGTTTGAAATAATATATAAAGGTAGCAAGTTATCTAAAGGGAAACAAACTTCTTGGAATACACCTTTTCCTTATTTCTGTTGCATAGGAGCATTCCACAAGTCTGTGTGTCTCAGTTTAGAGCTCGTACTTTGAAGCAGTAAGTATCCTTGATGAATGAGTTTGTTTTTATTTTTATATCATTTACTTTCTGGGGCGATTTTTTTCTGTTTTTTTTTCTGCGTGTGGGGGGAGAAAGCAACTACAACAAAAAAAACCTTGCCATTTTTAATATTTGTTTTTGCAATGTTTGGATGCAAAATGCAATGTTATATTATAATCTTCTTTTGGATTTTATTTGGCTTAATAAGACCTAAAGATGAACAGAAAGACAGTAGCAGCCTTTTTCCCCCTGAAGTGATCTCTAATGGTACAGTAATATTCTTCCATTTCATAAACTTGGACATGGCCTGAATTAAATGTTTTGCTGTATATTTGCTACCGATGTGAGAAAATGTTACAAGAAGCAGCAAGAAGAAATTTTAATTCATCCTAAAATTCTTTTTCATTCAGTTGGATACAGCCTTCTTAATGTAAGAAACCCAGAGAAATGCTGTATTATCACTTTGTCAGAGGGCCTGACAAGACTCCAAACAATAAATTATTCTCCTCCATTTATAACACCTAAATGTCGGCTTGATTAGAACTTTTTTTTCCTCCCCGACCCAGGAATACAATTGTTTCTATACTGCTTGTTTTATTCTCTTGAAGAAAGAGAAATAAAGGCAATCCTGTTTCCTCTCCCAAATTATCATAAATATTGGAGATGCAGATTTTTCTTAGATCATTAGCATATCATGCTGAGACCCACACCAGAATGTACCATTAACAAAGCAGCCTTCATGTAATTAATGTAAATAATATGGAACTACAGCATGAGTAACCCAGTCAGCCTTGGCAAAAAGCATTTGTCATAACGCATCATCTAAGGAGCTCGGCCTCAATTCAAATTAAACTTCATGGGTTTGCCCCTTTATTTTTTCCTCTAAAGCTATAAATTTCCGTGAAACATGCACCTATATAAGAGAAGAAAGCAATCCAGAAAGCTGAAATTAAAATTTCATTATTTACTGTGCTTCTGCTGCAGAGGACAATTAGTATCTTCATAAGGCTGGAAATGTAGATACTAAGAATGCAGCTGAGGGTGCTTTTTTCTTTTTTT
>VZTM01027158.1:92793-102793 GCA_013400555.1 Jacana jacana | reverse complement strand
CCTTTTCTTTTCCCCTTCCAAATAATATAGCACTGAATCTTTACTCCATAAGTTAACAAGACTAAAATAATGAGGTCATCAAGAGCTTCAGTTTCTTTCAGTTAGATCAGTTTGAGCAAGTGTAACATAATTTCTGCTATATATACTTCATGTTTTAAATTCTGTTTGTATCGATGTGTCTGTTTTGTGACACCATTATGTGTGTTTATCTATTTTTTTTTTCCCTCTACAAAAGTCTTTATATTTCATGTAAGATAGAATAGGTTCCTTTGAGCAAGAATAGCATCTTCAAGCATAGCTCCATCTTTTCTCTCCCCTCATCCAGGCCTTCCATTTGTCTCTACTGTCCATAACCTTAACATCTTTCCCTGACCATGAACTCTCCTTCTCCCACTTCTCAACTGTCCGTAAATCTGCCTATTGCCATTTCTTCACTGCAGTCTAGATCTGTCTTTGCCTCTCTGACTTCCCTGATAAAATTTGGATTACTGCCTTCATATGCACACATCTTAACCACAGCAGTTCTCTTGCCTGGTCCAGGTGTCACCATGTACCTGACACATGCCAGCCGTACGGTTGCCTTCCCCACAAGGGTTCCCCAAATTGCTTTACGTTCTGGTTCACAATGCTTTCCTTCCTTTGTTTCAAACCCCTCCTCACTTCCCTGTACCTCGGGGGATCTTATTTCCTGTTAGCCTCCCCTGATTTCCTTAATTCATCTGCCCGCTGTCTCCTCCTGCTCCTCCGCCGCGGCTGCTTATGGCAGCTCCTGTGCCTTGAAGCAACCTCCTGCCTATCTCCAGCTCTCTCACATCCCTGGAAGCTGCCGGGGTCCTCTTTTTTAATCCTTCCCGGTCTTCTGCCTAGATTGAGGAATTTGTATTTTAAGAATGTTCCCATGAAGGGAAAAATGTGTTGTTCAGGTGAATCACAACCCTACGTCTCCTGGCTCCTAACAGGAAGCAAATTGTGGAGGACCCCAAATTAGCACTAGGCTTTGTGGCGTTTCTTAACTTTGCGAATCAGATGGACTTGCATGGAGGATCAAAATGCTGTCCTGCCCTTCCCCTTCCCTCAAACCTGTGTACAGTGCAATTCTCATCTTGTGTCAATGCTAGTATTTTGGAGCAGCAGCTGAGTGAGTAATGCTATGGCTAATAATACTGCGCAGGTTAAGTGCAAACTGTTAGGCGGAAGCCCCAAATGACAGACACTTCTCCACTGTTCTTTTTTCCCCCGTTTGTTTTAGAGTCCCAACAAGATGTGTTATTAATGGACCCTGAGTAGTGCAAGTTATTTGTTATGGTAACTTTTTGACCTATTTAATAAGTACTTAAAGGAGTGTAGTGCAGTTTTTATTGTACTCTGCTGCGTACAGTTATGAAGTGTGGTACATAATAAAATAAAAGCAATAATGTGGATATTTCAGAGGGATCCATCAGAGCAGACCTGCAGCAACATATTTCATCTGGTTTGTCTGGCTATGAAGCCTTGCAAGTTATAGCTGAAATAACTAGGAACAATATTGTGGTTATGACTTGCAATTGTTTACCATTGTAAACAGCAGAGTTATTATGTGTTTACCCTTTTCGGTGCTCAGGACCATTTTTTAAATAAGTTCATTAACACCTGCATACATTTAGCTGTGAAAAATGGCATGTCTTTTACATGCTCATGCCTTAAAAATATTTGAGTATCTAATTTAAAGCATAGTTTTATTGAGGTATGACTCAGAATAGCAGAACTATTAAAAAAGACTAACAGTTGCACAGTTTAATACAAGAAGATACAGAAGGTTATGAAGATCCTTTATATGACAGCTTTCACGTTTAATTTGGGAGGGCAACCACAGACTTGGACAATGGAGCTGCTGTACGAGTTCACGACAACTACTCATGAAAAAAGTCCTTTTTTTCATGGGAGGGAGGAGTAGTTGGTTGCTACTGGTGGGTGGGTATTTGGTGGTGGGTAGTTTTTCTTTTATTTTTTACAGTTTGTTTTGGTTTTCTTCCTGGTCTTTTTTGAATGGTATTTATTATTTTTTTTGTCCCCAGTGTGGTCATTGTGTTCCTTGAAAATAGCAGTCACTTAAATTCTTTGTTTAAATACTGAAAGAAGTCAGTGAGAATTTTCACTCTGATGGGGGGGATGTAAATTTTTGAGTCATGGCTGATAATTTTTGACTGAAGAATTTTTCATTTTCTTCGTATTCTTGTGGCTCCAAGTTTTGTAACATCCTGAGTTCAAGAGAAAAACCAACTGATTGGACCTCCAGGAAGTGCCCTGATGATAATCAGCCCCGTGTGCAAGACAGAAAGGCTGATAGTCAGAAATTGCTCTTTAAACTAAGACAGACTGTCAGTCTTTAGGAATGGTGGGGAATGGCCTATTTATGTAATCAGATACTAAAGCTGGGAAGAAGCTGTCAGGCACATTCTTGTTGTGTAAGCAGCAGGCAAACTGTGCTTTATCTGACAGACAGTGTGTAAATCTGTCCATGCAAAAATCCAAATGTTTAGTTTGCTTCTAGTCACTGCAATAATCTGCTTATTTTCTTTTGCTAGAGCGATGACATCATTTAGCAGAATGCAGCACAGACAGGAGTCCCCGATAAGGCTCTGTTGCTGTCAGTCATTCACTTCTTGATTGGCAAGGAGATAAATAGGAATTTACTAGAGGTTTGCCTCCAGCTAAAAGAGCAGACAACACCCTGGGTTAAGTATATGAAAAGAAGTATGTTTAGCACCCTCAGCCTTACAGCTTGGAAAAATGTCTAGAAAGAAGAGTCCTTCAAAATTCAGTGTTAAAATTTGGTATTTTGTTAGCAACAGCTGAGCAGTCTTCCTGACCGGGCAAGTACTCAGATTAATTGATAAACCAAGCAGTTGCCATAGAGCAGCAGAAAAACCTGTGCATACATTCTGGGTATCTGTATTAGATTCACTGCCACCACGTTTGAGAATGAGATTAGTTTCATTTTGAAATTTTAAGAGTCTGGTAATGGTTTATCACTGATGGCACTGTCATTTGCCTGATGGTTCATCAGATCAGACCTCACATGGAAAAATAACCTACTTTTCAGATCAGCCATGGTTGATTCTACAGCACTGGTGTCATGGAAATTATTAATCAAGAGTGGTTTTATAGTTACTCTGTAGCAAATAATAGGCAGTCCGTGGTCTAAACTCATCGAATGTTTTTTTTGTTACTGGAAGGAGCATATTTTACTATGGACAGACTGAAAATAAAACTTAGAAATAAAACTAGAGCATAATAGGAAAGATGATCTAATCTTTTTAAATATCATTTAGTCTCCTGAATCTTCTGATTTCATTTCATTTTAAAGGGTAATAAACCATGATTGAAATACATCTAAAACGTAGCTTAATAAAAGCAATCTGCTGTACTGAAAATCTACTGTTTTGTCAATCTGTAGATTTAGGATGAAACCATGCCAAACTGGAATACTTCTTGGGATCTTAGACTTCGGAGTTCTTCTCATTTCCATTGCACATTCTTTTATCTATCTATTTATTTATTTATTCTTTATCTATGGAGTACCAATTACCTAAAAATAATAATGAAACTTCTTTAGAATTCATTTGAACTAATTCATTTCTTAAGAAAATTAATCTTTAGGTGATAAGGAGATCAGACATAACGTGAGCGATTAGGGGAACATACCTGGCAGAAGAATACATTTCTGTGCATGAAGTCAATTGTTCATGTTCCTATTGTTTCAAAATGATAGAGACCATAAATGAACAGCTGTTAAAAGCATAACGGTTTGTGCAACAATGATCTGATCCTCCTGTGTTTATATTTAGGAGGAGAACTGCATTTTGAAATAGTAAATTGGCTTAGGAATCACAACCTCACACGATACTATCTTAATTAAAAATACATGCATATCTTGGTAATGTTATGCACCTCCTCCATTTAAAAATAGGAAGAGAACAACAATTAAGCACTTTCCATGCGCTAATTTTTGTTCAATTTCAAAGAGTTAGCCTTCTGAGAAGAAAGCTTCTGCTGGCACATTAGTGATAAACATTACATTAAAATGGTGATAAATACTATGCGATACTCCCAAATAGACATTTTTCCTGTTGAATCCTGGGATGCTTTCTACAGAAATCTCTGTATATTTTTAATGAGATTGTACATCAGTTTGTGTTGTTGTTTAGACATATTGGCTTTAATTATTTTTGAATGTGCAGTTTTTACAGTAGACAGAATATATATGATTTAAGACTCACCACAGCACTCTGAATATCACTTGGCATTTCAGCAAAATGTGTGATATTAAAAAGACCATGAATTTGAGCTGGATTTTCATTATTTTCTCAGACATATAATATTCCTCTTTGCTCTCAATTCTTCTATTCCACATGTGCAACATTTTGCATGTTAAATTAAAACAATTATATCAGTCTTACCATCTCTCGCTGTACTGTGGTTCCAGTATTATCACAAATAATATTAAGTCAACTTAATTTGGCATTTTATTCTGAGTGCTCTGATATTTTGCCTAAATCACAGGGAAATAAAAAGCAAATCTTACAAAACCAAGTTTCAAAGAGGTCTCGATAGGTTGACCACTGCTTAAAATGGAAATTTTGTATAAGTACTGTAAAATCTTTATAAGTCAATATCAGTCTTTCCCTTGCAATAACATAAGCAAAATTAAATGGTGTATATTTTACTTGAGTTTCAACATCTTCCAATGATGTTGGCAAACCATTGTGAATATTATGCCAGTGGACAAAAACGTGAAAATGAAAGTGACTGAAACAGCTCATGTAAAATGAAAATGAACGCTTATTTTGATTATCCCAGCTGAGATACTGCAAACAAAGAGATGAAAAGTACATGAGAATTTGGAAACTCAGTTTTTAATAAACTAATAATTTGTTAACAATATAAGCTTGATGTAGTTTATCTTAGTCCTTTTGACACAACTCATTTTGTTGTAGCTGTAGCATCATCGTGGAGTCTGATCTAATACTTATAGAACTCAGTATAATTTCATTGACTTCAATACAGTTTGAATTGGACTAATAATGAAAAATCACATTATAATAATATTAGGTTTAGAAAAAAATAGTGCTTATAGCTGATTTGAGTCAAACTGAGTTTGCCTGATATTTTACTGATGTCAGTAAAATCATACTGTAAGTTGGTATTTCTCTGCTGTGACAACAGTGGATTCTTATTCTGAGAATCTATTAAAATCACAAACCAGTAGTCATTCTTTTATAAGACCATACAGATATTTGTCTAAATACAATACCAAAATAACCAACTTTGTAAAAAACAATTCGTAGCAAATTATCGACTTGCAGACATGAAATAAAAGGCATCTTAGTATTTTTTCTTGCTTTAAATTTCCATCAAGACTGTGATATTTTATTTTCAGCATATACTCTTATTTTTCCTTTAGGGGATTTTCTGTTTTTCTTTCTGAATTTTGTTATAAATGACAGGTTTATTTTATTCAACATGATTTTATGTGAAAGTAAATTAAAAACAGCAAAGATTTTTTAAAAAAAACCACAATAATTGAATAAAAACTGATGTTAAAAAAGACACATTTTAATCTTCTCCCCCTCCCCTTAAAATATTTATTTAACTGAGCAGTTTGATTTAAAAGCAAAGGAACCCACATAAAACACAGAGGGATTCTGCACCCATCTGTATTTAAGATATCCTCTCTTCTAGCTCTTAGGAAATATCTAGTTTCTTCTCAATTTAAAGAAATCCACTATGTAAATTCATTTTTTTATTAGCTGTGATTGCAGTAGAGCTATCAATTTTTTTTAATTTTAGTTTGCTTTTAGAAAATACTTCTCAAATGCAGCAGTCGGTGTGAGCCTTTATTTGTCTATTTACCGGCATTGCAGCAGAGGGTTCTACTGTAATGACTCCCTGTTAGAATGAGACCGTTCTGGGGAGGTTTACAAACAAACAGGGAGATCTGGGTTTCTCAGCAGCAGGTGAACTTCTTCACATTGGTAGCTGAACTCGGGGCAAATTAACCACCAGATACAAACTGTCGCTGGCGTGTGGATTCGAGTAAGTCTGATATTTTAAGAAGTCTGAAGCGTGGTAGCATATGTTGACTGTAATTAAGAAGTAGCTGAACTACAAATGCATGTACTTCCCCATATGCATTTGGTTAAAATTAAGAGGAACCTTCTTTTCAGGCACGTGTAGCAGTTGTTAAAGCCTTACTTTGTCACATTCTCCGCAGCCACATGTCCATGGGGATACTGTAGTTCTCCGGGATCTGTTAATCGCTCTGCAACGGTTTAGCACTTCCCAAGGTGCTCCCGAAAGAGTTGCAGGGGCCAACCGAAGGTGGCTCAATTTGCAAGGGGTTTTGGTGCCCAAAGCCCACAGTGGACTCAGCTACTCCACTTGTTTGTTTTTCGTAACACTGGATGAAAACCTGGTGTGAAGAGACGGAATAATCCTTGTCCTGTACGTGCTGAAATCTTCCAGTCTTCCCACTCTTCTGTCCTACTGAGATGTATCTGCCTGATGCTGGATGAGCTCTGTGGTTCATGGAAGCAAGCCTCGATTCTCACCCTTTTCCTTTGTAAAACCTAAGGTCTGCCCTGAATTTCAACTTCATAAAAACAGTGCACTCTCATCATCTCAGACTACATAAAACCAGCTGTCTCTCAGTATGTGAAGTCTTTATAGGAATTTTCAAAGGCTGTTTCAGCTGTAAATGTAAACTGAAAACACAAAAAACAACCTCCCCAAAATCCCTTCCCTTTCTTCTTGATGATGTTGCTGAGTGTAATGTGCTTGACACCAGACATTTTTAGAAATATATGGCATGGTGTAGTTTCTCTGATACCATACCACTTTGCTGTTTTACAAGCTACAGCATGTCACAGATTAAAGCTTTGTTGGATGCAACAAAGCTGGCAATAAATAAACCTCTCTGATGTCACTGTGACCTAAATTAAACTCATTGTGTTTCCTTTGTTTTTTCAGCAAAAGAGTAGTTCTCGCCACTTCTGAAAGACCTCCGGAGTTTTAAAAAATATATATTTTTAATAAAGGTTTTAATTATGTTGGAAATTGTGGGTCAGAGCAAGAGTCAGTATCTGCTCGTTTCTAGCGATTATGTGCTGCGGTTTCTTAATAGAAGGATAAAATGCAAAGTATAGAAAACTTCAGCATGGTAGAAAAGTAAAAAATGTGAGAACTGCCAAAGTAGCTGATTGCAAATGTACAAAGAAATGCTGATTTTCTCCAGCACTTGATGAATATACAGATAAGACTTTTATGTGCATTTTAAAATTATATGCAGTTGAGCATAGGGATAGTCAGAAGCCTGAAAGAAAGAAAATTATTTGTCTACTCATGCCTGTCAGAGTTTTAGAGGTTTTTTGCAAATATTTTATTTGATTAGGCTGCAATCTAGTTTGACTCTCGGACCTAGATAGATGTCCATACTGAAGAGGAAAGTTTTCATGGGGAAGCTCTGCTAAAGGCTTAAACCATGAGCTTTGTTGATGGCAAAGCTCGCTTTCAACAGTCTGCTCCTGCAAATATGCATTAGAATAACAGGTCAGCTCTTACACGAGTGGGTATTCTGTCTGAGACAGGACAGTAAGATTTAGCTCAAATGTAATACATGCCATTGTTTTTCAGTGATCTGCCAGTCTGTGAGTTGATTGTATTGACTGTTGGGCTTTATTTATTCAAATGACACGAGCCACTGTCAGTGTTGCTGTTCTGCTGTAGGCTACTAGGGTTATGGTGGAAAGCTGCCAGGTTTCCAAAGTAAATTAAAAATAATAATTGAAAGCAAGTATCAAAAGCGTTGTTAAAATGTAGGAACTGTTTTCTCTTTGTGAAACAGGAAACAACCACTGGTATCAAGTTTTGAGTTCAAATATTTGTTCGTTCTGATTTCCCTTCTAATTTCAAAAGATATCGAAGGAAATGCTAATATCCTTTGAGACAGGTAATGACACAATTAAAATTGAAATAGAAAGATATGTCCAAAGACAAGTTTTGCTTTAACTTCATCCATTTTTGGAGATGATCTGAGCATATAAACGACAACTTGAAGTAACATTTGGAACGTACATGGTATCTCCAGGTAGCTGAATCTCTCTTTTCTTAAAAATGGGCAGATATTTGATAGCAGAACCTATGTCTGTAATCATGAAGATCCTAGTGGTTTGAATCTGATCACCTAAAATCCAGTACAATGTTTATTAGTCTTAAAAATCAAAGACCTGTATTTACAAAGATGTGGAAAAGTCCCATTCAGTGTAATATATAGACTGAGTTTCAGGTCTGTTTTTTCCTTGTTCTGCCTCTGCCTGAATGTCACGAGCTACTTGTGTTTATGTAAAACACTCTGCAGAGCATTTGGTCATGTGCTTTATTTTCTTTTACAGAATTCAAAATTTTCCATATATATATATATATTTTTTTTTTTTTCCCAAGAATCTAATATAAATCTGTGAGATTTCACAAATGTGGATAAATTTAGCCAGGATAGTTTAAGGGCAAATGAAGCTTTTCTTTAGGCAAAAACATTGACACGTGCACTCTAGTCACAGCTGAGAATCTATGATGGAGAGCAACTGATAAAGGTAATGGAAGTGAAAAAAAAAAAAAAAAATTTAAAAAATACCCATTTTAAGCAGCGTTCCATGAAATTGTGTTAATCCGGGGTTTCTGTTCCAGCACTATATTCTAGAATCCTCTAGGTATAGGAAAAAAAAGTGTTCAAATGATACTGTAAGTTCTATTGGTATAAAAGCTTTTGAATCACTACTATTATATACAGATGTTCAGTTTTTTCTACATAATATATTTGTCCTAGTAAAAACTCAGAGTAGTGTTAATGAAACATACCTTTATGTGCATTAAGCAGTAGGCTATGACACTATTTTAAGTGATTCTACGTTATAAGAAAAGCTCTGCAGCAAGATTAATGTTACAAAATTGACAGAATATTATAACACCGTGGAAGATGATAAATTTAAAACTTTCCATTATGTCTTAATGAATACAATGGGAATCATGAGGCTGTGTCTGGTGGTTGCATCATGCCTTTCAGCTGGCTCATAAGGCTGTTTTCCTTACATAAGGTAACCTTTAGTCCTGCTTGGTGTTTCCTTGATTAGGCTTTAAAATGTTTTTAATTTGGAAGATACCAATTTAAAGTTGGCTTCTACTCTGAAAAGCAGTGTTGTAAAATAGTAGTTGCCACCTCAACAGAATAACTATTTGCAGAGGCAGAGGTGCTTGGAAAACCAAGAAGACTAAACTTTGACTACATTGCACCTCCAAATGTACCGTAGAGTCAGAAGAGTGACTGAAGACTCAGATGCATGCTCTTCTAGCTTGTATATTTTTAGAGGAATGGTTAGCCAACCTGTTAGCTGCTGCATTGAAGGCAACGGGCCAATTTTGTCACCTCTGTGACACAAGGCGTTCAGGCCAGTGTGTTAGGACAGGTAAATTTGAAATTGGTGATATTTCAAAGCTGAGGCAAAGGTCAGAAATTGATGTGCGTAGCCTATTGCTGATGCACAAGTCAGACAGAACAATCTTATTTTAAGACTGAGAGCTGAGGCGGTGGCAGTTGTGAAAACACGTTTGTTTCTCTGGGAGCGAGACTGACTCAGAACCCCTCGNTGGATGTGGTGTTGAGGGATCTGGTGTAGGGAAGAACTTGTAGAGTAGGGCTGATGGTTGGACTTGATGATCCCAGGGGTCTCTTCCAACCTAAATGATTCTATGATTCTATAATTATTTGTTGGTTTGCTTTTTGCCCTAATGTGATACATCACCTCACACAGTGCTGTTTTCCAAGATGCTTTTGTTTTTAAGGCATTAGTGTGCAATTCTTTCACGTGAGTGTCCTTTTCTGAGGAAAACTGCAAGTTTTGCCATCCTTTGCTGGGTACTTACTGCCACCCATTTATTTATTTATTTATTATTTCCCCATGCTTGGCAA
>VZTM01027158.1:85765-89312 GCA_013400555.1 Jacana jacana | reverse complement strand
CCTACTACAATAGCAATCTCCTTAAATGCTTGCAAGACTATTGAAGGTAACAATATTTCCTTTCTATACCTATCATTTAGGAAGCTTCTGTTCCTGCTAGATGCTTATTAGGAAGATGTGGTGGAATCAGTATAATTATATCATCGATATCTTCTGCATAGACTTTATATAGTAATATTTGAATTAATAAGTGCCTGGATTCAATGCTGAAAAATTACTATGAAATTTTTGAAAGCCTTTCCCTGCCACCCCCCACTTCCTCCCTTAATTTTTGAATTATTGAGGTCCTGAAAATGCAGCTTTCCATCAGATTTCAGGGCCCAAGATCTATGTGGTTTCCAATGCGGGAACTGTGAAATTGGAAAACATTGATTGTACTCAATTCCTATGTAACCATACTTGGAGAGTATATTGGCAGAAAAGAACAGGTATGCTTCACGTGCTAATTTTATGCATACAGTGTATTTTTGAATTAAATTTAATTTTTGTTACGTTTTGAGATACCCTTGTGGGTTGACTACAAATTTGTCAATCTGAATGATGTGGGTTAAGAGTGAGGACAGGAAGCAGTCCTGTCCTGTCCTGTTTCTCTCTAGGAGTTTTTAAGAAGCACCAAGGAAGATGGCAAAAATTAGTGCTAAGATAGAGGACTTTGAGAAAAAAGTAACTGACTGTAGGATCAGGAAAGGGTAAGTGAAGAGAGAGAGGGCATATAATGTAGGGACAGAAGAGCTGATGAATTGTACTATATCCTTTCAGCCAGAAATGTGAGCTTAAAATGGCATATTGTAGATTTTTTTTGTACCATTGACAAATTTTCTTGAGATCTAATGCAGTCCCCGGTTCCTCCGTTGGTTCCTGTGAGGGGTAGCTCTTGTCATTTCATGAATGGTGGCAGAAATTTATGCTGGCCCTGTTGATGGATCATATGAAAGCGTGTTTTTCAAAAATTTGGAATTACTTTATTTTGTTATCATTGTTTCTTCTGCAGGGAGACACAAGATTTAACATTTAAATTAGAGCTCAAACGTGTGCATTGCTGTCCAAAAGGAGAAGAAAATTTGATCAGAGAACTTTGTGTGAGAAGTACACTTTAGGGCAAAAGTCTTCTCCACCAAATGATGCTTCTGGAGGAGGCCATCCTGTGTTTTGAATGAACCAGGAACCCTGTGGAAAAACTCCCCACATTTCTCGTTAAACTCTGGGTGGATACACTTATTTCTATTCCTTGTAAACCACATTGCTTCTGCTGTTTGTGACAACTGGTGATACAGCACCATCTTCTTTGAGGAAAATGTCTAAAGGGGCCTTTACTGACCATAGGTGGGTGCAAAACCTCAGGAAATCAGCACTAGTGCTGATGGGATCCTGTGCTTGAGTCAGACCATTCAAAGGTCATACAAAAATGGAAACATGCAGCCATAAGCTTTGATCAGTAATCCTTGCATGAGGTTCTGCTGCAGATGTTGGAAGCAAGCAATAAAAACTTGTTAAAATACTCTAAGTCTAAAAACACTGAGAAACAAAAAAATGCATGATTAATTTAAGGATTGTTTGTAAAAATTGAAGTCCCCTAACAGCTCTACTGTCTCTGAATCTGAGACAGAAAGAAAGCACTATCATCACTGAAGCCTCCTGTGGTCTTTTTCTAGCTTTCTCCATTTAAGGGGACCAATAAAAAAAAAAATTAAAAGAAAAAAAGAGAATACAAAGGTAGCTTAAGAAAGGTCAGAAACCCTATTTGGACTGCTACCAAAGGCACACACAGGGTTAGTTAGAGATGGAGTTGCAGCTTTAATTCCGATTTTTCTGGCTTTTGTCACTTCAAAGACAGACTCTCAGTGTTATTTTAACATTTTTATTGTGTGTGAATAATAGAGTACACATTGAGGTTCAATAGGTGCAATACTGTTAAATGTACGTCTTGGTGGATTTAAAAATGAGGGATTTATTTTGTCATTCATAAAGTTGTAATACAGTCTGGAGAAACTATTTGTTAAAAGATAGCATCTACTTAACCTGCTTATTTATTTCTTGTAGTAGAAGGTTAGATCCACAATAAATACATGAGGAAATAAGTAGATAGGGGAATTTATCTTAGAAATAAGATCCCTGTCACGCTTTTGAAATGTGAAATGCATGAAGACCTGTCAGGGAGATATACGGACATGATATTTTTTTACTGTGCATTTGGAAGTATTTAGCTATATTTGTCATTCGCTAGTGCCACTAAGCAGTGATCAAGTGATATAGTAATTTGAAAGTCTGTTTTCAATTCAGCATATATATATATATATATATATATATTTGCCTTTGGGACATAGCAGAACGGTACATGAGCCTTCTTTATCTTTCACTCTCTGTTTCTGAAACTAGTTTTTGGGGAAAAATTAGCATTTGTTTAAATAGCTTGCTTGACATAGATAATTCATTTTTAAGTATATCCTTTAAAGAAATCTTCAGTTTATACATGAAAATTGCTATATTTGCAAAACAATTCGGGCAAAAAACCTACTGAGTGTAAATTATAGTATTAATATATTACAGCATCTAGATTTTTCGTAGATTATGGACAGTGGCATACCCAATTTCCTCATTTTGCTTATAACTTGCCAGAAATAATGCCTCTTTGATAAGGCTGGACCTCACAATGCAAACAGGGAAAACCCACTCTAGACATTAGGGCAATAATCTAGAAAATAAGGGTATTTCGTAGGCTAGCACAATTGCCGTTCAAATTGGTGCAGCTATCCCCAGATCAGACAACCCATTCTTACAAAACCATCTGAAATCCACCAAATTTGTCACTTGTTCTTAAACATGAAAAGCCTAGGTCTGGTTGTATGGAGGCCGGATGACCTCTTCTCTATGGTGTAGGTAGGTAAAAGAGGTGAAATCTATACTCCTCTTAGAAACTTGACCTACTGACACCCTGGTCATCTCTCTCTGTCATCACCTCTTGACCTGCACCACATCTGCCTGTCCTCTGCAGAGCACAGGCTCTTCTTGCAGCACCTCTGTCTGTATGGATTTTTTTCCAGATAAGAAAAAGGATGTTTGTGGTGTAATGCTGAACACTTAAATAACAGCACCAATGTCGTAGTATGCATTTCAATGCCTTTTTTTTCTGCTGTTATTAAATTGACAGGGCTGCAGCCATAACCCCATAGCATGCTTCCATACCTACTAAATAAGAAAACTCACGTGTATGATGAGGTTGAGCTAGTTACCCTGGTGTTAAACTTTACCTGGGGCTTTATATTGCCTCTATTGAGATATCTTTATATACACAGTCCGATTTACTTAATACCTTTTTAGGGAACTCCTCTGGTTCTGTATTTCTAGGTTTTTATATATTTGTATATGTATGTTTCTTAGCAGGGGAGACTAATTTTATTCCTGCAAAACATAAAGAAACACTTAAAATGTCATGCAAGGCAATAATAAAAGATTATTTGTGGCTTGGATCTCTCTGTTAATATTTTTTTTTTTTTTAAATTTGCCAGCATAAAAAAAATCCCATTATATGTGAGGCATAACGTGAAGG
>VZTM01027158.1:43265-83265 GCA_013400555.1 Jacana jacana | reverse complement strand
TAAGAAAAGGACCATTTTCTATTGCACTTCTGCTATCATATAAACATGGCAAGTTAGATCAGCCCCCTGTACAGCAAGTGAAATATTGCCGTTACATTTTCCTAAAAGTTAAAAAGTCGCAAATTCTGAAGTTGGAATGATAAAATTGTTAAGCATATCCAGAAGAATGTAAAATACATCTATGTATCAATACATGCCCATAACATCAAATGAAATATTGTGTCTAGATATAGAGATTCAACCCACATCAAGCTTCAGGGCTAAGAAATACCGTGCAGTTGAACTTAAAGTCACAGGTGATGTAGTTCTCTCTGTGTGGATATATGTGTTTGTATATATAACACCATACGTACACAAATAAGGTAATTAATGCATTAATATGCCTCAAAATAGATGTTGCAGAAAATCAGATGCATCACCACCTTTCCTGAGCTTAAAAAGCAAGGGACCACTTCTCTCCTCCAGTCTCACGTTTTCAGACCCAAATGCTCCCCGAGTCCTGCAAGAGCCCTGCCTGCATGAGGGCTTCCAAGTCCGAGGAGTGTGGAATATTTAACTGGCAAATCACTTTATAGGTTGGATCAATTTCCCTGTTTTAAAGCTGCTGGCTGGTTTTAAATCATTTCTCTGTGGCCCAAAAAGCTGTTCCAAAAGCCTAAATATAAGCTACCCAGTAAATCTGTAAGCTTGCGAGGATGCTGTGGGTACTCTGTGTCCTCATTAGCGTATGAAGCTGCAGGCCATACTGAAGTCTGCTCCTAGATGTTAACCACCACATGAGCTAATTTATGACAATATATAGATGATGAGCAATTTCTTAGTAGGTACGGAACAGCATTTAACTTTAAAGTGTGAATTTTATGCTGGGGTGTTAGGCATTACAGCTAGTTAAAAAGATTTATAGTTAAAATTAATTAATTAATATTTAAATAGAATTAAGCACTATGTGTTGTCCTTTTAGTCCTTTTCTTTGATATTTTGATGAATTGAAGCGCTACATGCTGATGATCCAGGTAAAGAAACAAACAGTACAATATCCAAAAAGCAAAGGAAAGAGATTATGCCAAAATCTCCCGTAACAATGATGTACAACCTCAGCAATAATATTACTGCCAAACCTTTTGCTGTAAAATTCAGACTTTGGTACATTTAGCACATACGGAATCTTCATGTGATAGTTAGCACAGGTCTCCGGTCTCCACTGTGCTTTTTCCTTTTCATTTTTCTTAAATTCAATTGCAATCACAAATGGCTAGAACTGGCTCCTAAAATGAGATACTGAAATAATTTCACACCATAGATACTGCCTTGTGGCACTCTCGTCAGTTGACCAGATTTTCAAAAAAAGACCAGAATCCTATAAAGTTTCCATCTGCTTTTCATGACTAGGTTTGGGTGCAGAAAATAACAATGGACCTTTTGCTTTATTCTGAAATGGAGATTTATAAGGCCCAGTCGCATTTCATAGCCCAGCGACCTGATGGACGTGTCATAGCCCAACCTGATGGACATTAATCAGCATTTTTACCATCCCGTTTCAGTGGTGGGGTTCAGGCTGCCTAGGAAAATTTGAAGGAATTGCTTTCCTCCTTGTAGCACAGGGCCCAGGGACCTCCACTGCTGCTGTGCCTGGGGTGGGGAGCTGGGGTTCTCCCAGGGCCCCCCTCGAGGCAGTGGTGGCAGAGGGCTGCTGTGGCGCTCTCTGGGGAGCTCCCAATCAGGAGATGGCCTCTTGCTTCTGTTAATAACATCCAAAGCTAACTGAGGTGCTGTGCTTCTGCAGAAAGTCCCATGTATTGGCGTGTCTGGTTGTGTGGGAATAAACAACGTGGAGGTTTCCATCCCTCTGCCTTCACAGGAGGACTTGGTAATGTGACACCTGACCTCTTAACCCAGCCGTGGTCTGTAGGAACTAAATTTCCTTCCCCACAGGGAAGAATTTGAAGGAGACTCTTAGTTTCAATGAATTCAGCATCGTTGCCCTACCAGCCCCCTCTCCGCTACGGTACCACAAAAGGGGACAATTTGGCTCCAAATGACTAATGCGATTCTGTTAAAATAAAAAATTAATAATAAATTTGCACATACCTGAGGTTATTGAGTCTGTGTCTGGGGTTAGCATTATTAATTTGTAATGACCTTCCATGTGGCCTTCATGGGCTGAGATTCTGGTGCATGTTAGTACATTCTGAGTAAAAGGTATTGCCATGAAATGATAGACCGTATTTATAGACAACACGGCAAAATCCTGGCTTCGATTAAAAAAAATACTAAAAAGAGAGCATTTACGCACTTTTGATGAGTATTGAGCTTGCCAAAATCTCTCGAATTCATCCAGAGGTTTGGAATTAAGAATTATCATTTCAAGATGAACAATACCAGTTCTGCTGCCATTTCAGTAGCAATCCCCAGACCTGTTTTCTTTATGTCATTAAAACTTTAGAAACATAAACAGTGCTGAATTGCCACTGGTACTGAATAATGTGGCTTTTATTGTTGCCTGGGCTCTTCTGTATGTTCAAGAAAATAATTTAATACTTACTAGTAAATAGAAGGTTACTAAAGATGACTGTGATCTAGTCTGTTGAAAATTTCTCAGTACCCGTAATTTGTTAGTAAACTCAATATATTTTATTTAAGCAGAATCATATATATAGTATATTAACTTTTTTTTTCCAGGCAATCTTTACTCAGCACAGAAAGGCCAGATGTATGGGAATTGTAAAAAATCAGGATATGCATAAAAACTGTTCAAGTGCATAAAGCAGCCCCATCTGGAAGACATCTAACAGAAATGAAGTTGTACAAAACCATTCCATTGATAATAAAGCTAATTTTTATGGGTCTGACAAGTATGTAATTATGTTCAGTGGTGCTTTTCAGATTTTATCACAGTCAATAAACCGCAGTGGTAATTTCATTCCCATTTGACATATTTACATGGAAACATTTGATTGGAGGAATTAGTAACCCTGAAAGCCTTGATAGATATGTTTTAATGATCTGTGACCTCCGCAGTCCCTCATCTGTTTATTGTTGCAACAGGCGAGAAGTCGTTCCTCTGTGACCTTTGTGGCTTTGCCGGCGGGACACGTCATGCCCTCACCAAGCATCGGCGGCAGCACACAGGTCAGTGGAGCTCTCTTGACTCTTTGCTAGATTTTCTCCAGCAAGGGAGTCCCTCCTACACTGGGGAGGACCGCGAGTCACACAGAACGGTACAGCACAAAACAAGACACGGGCTGGGTGTTTACTTCGCTTTTTCGTGGTTTTGGAAAATGGCTATGCATTTGCATTTGCATCAAATCTGTTAGCTGGGAGTTTGAGTAATTGCTTGGGGGGTGGGGTGGGGGCATTTTTGGTGCTTTTTTTCTGAAGGAAGTAGAATTCTAAAGAAGGGCTTTCTTCTCTAAATGAATGCTATGTCTGCTATTTTTTCTTTTATTTTTTTTTTTCCAAGGCCCAAATAGATTACCTACTGTGAAGATTTTGCAAGAGTCTGCTAGAATGTCCCTGGGTGAAAATTAGAGACTACATATAGATTAATCCATTATTTTGGACTGAGACATAGTTGAAAGCTAGTGTTGTTTCAGTTGCCCTTTTGTAATTTTAAGATAGTTTGTAATTAATAGGTGTAACTTTAAGACTTACCACATGGTTAGCATGCAAAGCAAGCTTTCTTTCCCAGAATTAGTAAAGCTTTCCTACCACCTGGTTATAAAAATTTAATATAAGGTAAAATTAAAATGGTTCTTGGTTTCAGAAGACCAGAAAAAGTGTATGTATTAAACATCTATGAATACATTTTACCTGTGCTTTTTAGTGATTCCTTGTAAGTGTTTGATTATTTGAATAGATTTTGTTCAAACAGATGCAGAAGTGTTGCTGCTTAAACCACTGTGGTTTTTGTTTTACTGACTAGCATGAGGATAATCCGATATCATCAGGAGTTGCTGTGTGAGTTAAGTGACCATTGTCTAATGTACAGTGGAAAGAAATGGCTAACAAATGAGAAGCTGTAGTTGTTACATCATGAATTTTCCATGGATTTTGTAAAGGAATCTCAGTGGGAGATTTTATTATGTCCCTGAATAAACTAATCCTGATTCAGGACATACACCATCTAAATGCGTAATTTCCTGTAGTGCAGCTACTCTCTTTCTTGAAAGCCTCAAGCCATTCTTTCTGCCCCGTTTTCAGTTTATTAAAGCAACCATATTATGAGGAGAGTTCCTGTGCTTTCAAAAAGGCGGGGTTCTCAGTGCCGGTATTGACACAAGGGGCCAAATTTCGCTTGCAAGTCTAACCAGTAAGTTAGATTTTTCTTCTGATAACAGGGAACATACATTTGTGTGAGGGTCCTGCCACGATCGGTTCCTATTCACTGCAGGAAGTTTGTATTTTTTTAAAGTGTCCATGAAAAGGCTTTTAGTAAATAGAATAAGTTCTTTTAGTATTACACTGTCTGAATGATAACAGGAGCGATTGCAACTACTGGAATGGAAGTTTTATGCCTCAGTTGTAACTAACAGTTTCTATTTTTCTGGAGCTTTGAAGAATTTTCACGTTGGCTGCAGCTTACCAAATGGGGGCTAAGAATGAAAATTAACCATTGTTATCAATAGGATGGGAACTACTTTTGGTTTTTATTGACCTGTCACGTGACACAGTGTCTAGGACTTACAATCGGTGCAGCCACTCAAATGGGGAACAATCATTTCAGAATGGAAAGTAGAAGAAATGCATATACTGCCTTTACATTTCTCACATTTATCCATTATGCCAGTATAGATCTGGTTTCTCAGAAAGGTAAGCCCTTATCCTTCGTTTTGTATTCATATTTTTTGCACCATTAAGCCACAAGCCAACAGAAAAAGTATTCTATTTCTTGGTTTATGTGCAAAATTAGGCTGAAAATATGGTATGTTCCTGGTGAAAAGCTGTCCAGGTTTTCAACGGCATTTTGCCCTTCTTTTGCCAGTATGGTAGAGACTTTTGTGCTATGATCACAGGGATTCACAGGTTATAGATCATGAAGCTTGCATCTAGCAGGCATAACTTTATATTTTATGTCAGGACTGGAGGCTCGTTATTACTTTGCTATTAACTTTATACTATACAGGACAGTATCTCAGAGGCAGAGGGATCTATCTTTTTGGCATTTATCTGCCTCTGTGGCACAAACAATCAGAGGTGATTCTTTAGCAGAAAAATTATCTGTAGCTTCTATTTGTTTCAAGGAGAATGACACAATCCACCTTTGCCTGCTTTGTTGCACTTTACATGGGTTTCCTTGTATTTTCATCCTTTGCACAACTTTATCTCAGGCCTTAGTTGCACACAGTCCTCTTTGTACCTGTATTTTTGTCATCTGTGTCCCCACTTAGCACAATTTTTCCAGAGCAGAATGCCAAAGCAAATTACAATCAGATTTGAAAGGGATAGGTATCAAAAATAGTCTAAATGGCTTAAATAATTCCCTACTGTAATACAAGCTGTCTAGGGAGCTGACACAGAACATCTTCCAATTCAAGATTTACTTCTATCACCTGTCAGAGACCCTTGATTCAAGGGCAAATGAGCAAATCCTCACATGTAGTTGAGGAGTCTTAACCAGCTTAACAAGCCTCCTCTCATCCCAGTCTCAAGGCCTGAGGTGTCTTGACACCCCAGAGAAATGTTCAGCTGCTGATAGATATTTGACACAAGAGAGGGCTGGCTGTAGGACCCACCACTTAGACTTTTGACGCTCTTGGTTCTGATTATTTCTTACTCTGTTCCTCTCTTTTTAGATGAGGCTATTTTTATGTACGTGGAGAAATACCTTTGCCTTGTGAAAGATGCATTGTCTTTGGAAATATAACAAGGGAGCATGAAGTATAATTTGGTGTCAATAATGCTGGAAGAATCTGGCCCTCAGTCACTCATGGAGCAAACTGTAGGGAAGAGTTTGGTAAATACCGTGTTGTCCCTGGAAGATAAGTTCAGGGATTTCAGATAGAAAGAAATAGAGGAATGTTAAACTGAAATAAAAAGCCATTAGTTTTAAGACTTGAAAAAGGTTTGTACTTGATTTATTTGCAAACTTGATGCATCTTAGTACAGCTCCTTCATAAAGGCTTTCTCAACTGTGAAGCAGAACTGTGAGATAAATAATTTGACCTAGTAAGACATCCCTGGTGGTTCACCAGTTGAGGTTTTTATTCTGTGTTAAATACGTTATATCCTTAATGACTGACCTGGTCCTGTGAGAAGTGCACAGTTTGAACAGAATAAGCTAAGTCTTTGGCTGATTTTGTCCTGGTAAAATGTTCTAGCATTATTTTATGATCTAAATGCATCTTCTGGTCCTATTCTGCAAGAATCAACCTATGAAATTCCGCAAATCTTTCACTGTGTATGTAAATATCAGTGGCACAATCTTCTGTTTTGCGAATTGAAGCAATGGCAACTTCAAGAGTGGTCCAGAATTTGACCAGGATTTATCACACTGTAAAAAATACTTACATCTCTGTCTGTGTTGAATGCTTTACAATAGGCACTTGTGGCTGCCTTGGCTGTCAGCAGACACCGTCTTAAGAAACTTAGACCACTTGCAATGTTAGCTGGTGCTACGTGGTGAATAAGGGGCAGCTTGTGGTGCTGCAAGAAGAGAGTTGTGGTGCCTCAACATGACTGGGATAAAACTTTTCATCTTTTTTGAGTCATCCTGAAACACTTTGTTTTGGTTCCTATTTTGTCCCAATATGAGAATCTGCCTGAAGACAGAAAGATGAACAATGTGGCAAATGTTAGTGTTGGCTGAATTTAGAATGAGTTGAAATCCACAAAGAATTTAAGCTATTATCTAAATTTTATAATAAAAAAGAGCAAATAACCTCTAAATCAGCTACCAAAACCATGCACACACTCACAAAAGAAACATATAATATCATATAATTTCAAGATTTTGCTTTAATCACAATCAACTAGGAAATTGCATGAGAGGCAAAACAAGGAAGGGTAATTATTTCTGGCTTGAAATGAAAATGTGAAACCACTTAATTTTTAATTTTAGAATGTCTTTCTTTTACGTTCTTGTTATTGTTCTCCTCTATTCCTTTGTCTGCCTTTTGGTATCACTCTAGTTCTCCCTTCTTCTCTATGCTTTCCAGTAAACTTC
Organism: Jacana jacana; assembly: GCA_013400555.1. Lineage (NCBI taxonomy): Eukaryota > Metazoa > Chordata > Aves > Charadriiformes > Jacanidae > Jacana > Jacana jacana. The sequence continues at coordinate 76,103 of VZTM01027158.1, read as the reverse complement.
CGTGTCGTGCTGCAGTAATTAGCTGGCTCAGTCCCACAGTACTGATCAGGCACAGCCTGTGTTCTCTTGCATTAAATCCTGATCTTTAGTGTTGGTGAGTACTCCTGCAAATGGCAAATAACGCATCCTCCTCTTCTACACAGTGGCAGTCTACATTTACTCCTCCTGTGCTAGTTGTGATGGAATCTTCCTGGGGATCATAGAAGTACATTACAGTAGTCGAGTGTACACTTACTGTGCACAGCAGTTCTATGACTGTCACCCTGAACCTAGGGAGCTGCTTAAGATTGTGTCTTTGTTCAAATATTGTCATGAATTTTTGAAGACGGTAGCTTATACCGTACAGATCACTGTTTGTATGATTGCTTCTGCTCACTCATTTCAATCTTGTGCTTCACAAGACATTTATAGGTCAATGTAATAAAGAAAGAAAATTTAATAATATATGTGTTTTTATCCAGATGAGTGCCTCACTTTGTGTTTCTATTTCTCATGTGAACTGCTCTTTGACTTTAATGTGTAGTTACATTACTCGGCATTGAATTTAATGTATAATGTAGCCTCTTCCTTTCAACTTCTCCACCACAGCTTAAAAAAATTATAATGTTGAATACCACAGAAAATGTAGCACAGTTAAGAAGACTTACTGCTCTTTTCAGCAAGAGGAGAGGTGAAATTTTCCTTTTCTATTTATAGCATTTTCCTTTTTCCATTATGGCAACATTTGCAGTAGAATGTTGAACTGGATTATAGCAAAATTTGGCCAGAAATCAGACCAAAAACCTGAGTCCTTTAAAACTTTCTCTCTACCTAAGATAAATTGTCTAGTAGAACAGTTTGTCTCCCATTTATGACCATACAAATGTCAATCACTTTCTGCCAGGGAAGAGCAACCCTACAGGGTTTCTCATAAGAAAGCAAGGGATCAAGATAGTACCCATGTACTATAAGTACTGTATGTCTTATGTACAAAAACGGTGGCCAGACTAAAAGCAAACAGTATTTACTTTAATATACTTCAGGCTTCGTTAGCAAGACTGTAAGTGCCTCTCCAGGGAACAGCCTTAACAAACACTAGAAATAGTTGGAAATAATAAGAAAAAAAACCCGTAGCATGTAAGCAGCTGGCTGCATTTTGTGGTCTACTCATTCCTTAGGTCAAATTAAACTTATAGGATTCTTTCTGTGCTGCTCAACATATCATGTGAAAGGCAAATAGTGCTAAAAGCAACAGTTTCCTTTTGAGATATCCGGGTTGAGATTTCTTTCATTGGACTAAGATTCTGATGCGTTGCTCAAGATTTGCAAACTGAAGGCATCATGGTTTTTCTTTTTCCTTCATTTGTGTGCAGTAGCACATTCATATAAGTGCTGTATATAATCTGTAGGTAGAAATTGTCTAGTCATGTTTACATGCAAAAATTTCCCTTTGCCATCCACAAATTAACATCTATCAAGCTGTTAGATGTATAGGTTTTGGTATGGTGTTATTTCACTTTTTCTTTAAAGAGTACACATTAAGGACCTAACTGCACAGAGAAATTTATGATTGCAGTGAGGTATGCTCTGTGCCCTAAAAAAGCTCATCATCAGAGACAGAAAACTCAAGAGAGAAAATCGGGGAAAAGAGGAAGAAGGAAAGAAAAAGAAAACTGTAATTGGAGGGGAAACAAACCAATCAACCAACCAAAACCAAACCACAACAACAAGAACAAAAAGCTAAGACCGATGCTAAAAGAGATCAGTGCAGAATTTGTAGAGGCAAGAGAAGAAGAAAGCCACAGTCATGGTAGTCTAAGAAGAGCAGAAGGAGTAGAGGTGGCGAGGCTAACTGGTTAGCAGCAGCCTTAAATGCTTTTGTACGGACTGGCAATCTCACTGTGATCTGACCCTGTCATTAGTTGCTTTCCCAAACTTTGATTGTCAGACCTAAAATTCTCCACGTTGGATGAGTTTATAAACAATTGATTCACTTCAGAAGTTACTTGCAGTATCGCCAGAAAAGCAAAGCCATGTCTTCTTTTGTGATCCTGTGGTTAGGAAACAGCTTTTTGACAGTGTTAAAATAAAAAACCCCAAAGATAGTGTGTCCTTGATCTTGGAACTTGTCCCCTTCCTTTTCTTTTTTATTTCCAGAGAGCTTGTTGGCTATTGAGGTGTTTTGGGGCACTATTCTTTTTTTTTTTTTTTCCATGGAATTTGTTATTGATAAAGTTAGAAAAGCTGAGGCACAGACAAGTCTTCTATAATTGTTATGAGGGAGGGCTTGGTATGAGGGAGGGCTTGGTTTGGTGTCTTTTACCTTTATCTTTAAATATATAGACTTTGTCCTTACACATTTTTGGTACATTATTTTATAGTGATTACATTGTGTTGTTTAAAAAATGCTGTCAATATTGTTTTTATGATTTGTGTTATTTTAAGTTTGTATGAATGAGATCCTTGACCAGGACTGAAAGAGAATCCTCCTGAAATACTTAGCAGCACTCCATAGAAAAATAAAATTAAGTTCATTCTCTGAAATGTCTGGGTGGGAAGTGGGGAAGAAAAATTGGGACACAAAGGTTTATGAAGAGCATAGCATTCAGGCCCAAAGATAAGGAAGACAAAAAATACTTTAATGAGTAGGTCTGTGGAAAACTTATATAAAAGTACTGCTGCTATAGCTAATATACTCTTCAAGACCCCCCAGCCTAAAGAAATATCTGGTCTTCATTTAGATTTTTTTTCAACTGTGTATATCAACCTGGTTAGTTTTCCATAAAAATAAATACTTTTTCCCGTGTGCAGCTGCTAAGAATTACAGTCCATGTTACGCTGTCTTTTTTCCTCCCAGTTTAGTTGCCTTTTGTTGTGTGGTGCTGCTGTGATGTATTTTCTGTCAAGTGAGATTTACACATAGTCCACTTGACAGGAGCAGTTAGCCACAAGGATTTCCTAAGGAGAAACTTCCTGGAGCAGCGGGCAAGGATTATCATTTTTCTTTTGCTCACGATGGAATTTGCAAGCCCTCCTGGCTTCCACGGGCCCACACTTGTCTGTCAGCCCCGCTGGCCTTGCCCCAGCTCAGCAGCAGAACTTTACCTGATCCATCCTCCCTTGAATGGCAAACTAAAAATCTCCTTTCAGATCAGATCTGCTTTTTTTATGAGGGGGCAACTTGGCAGGGTTCTAATGCATTTTAAATGAAAGCAGTTAAAATAAGTATGTATGTTATCTAAAATACCTGTGGCTTTACTACTTAGGCTTGAAAATGTTGCTATCTTCTTTAAGACCAGAAGATAAAATAAATCAGGCACAGGAAATCTTCAGTTCAAGAACAGGTTACGTTGCTAGGGAGTCTATGGCCTCCCAGAGAGTTTAATTGAAGCAGCAGCCAGTACCGTTCAAGCTGCTGGGAGAATCAGCTTCTCCAGAGCAGAGAGTCAGTGTCTGACAAGAAAGCCCCATTTGGGGCAGGAAAGACATACTTTCTAGCAGTCTCAATTTGTCCAGCATAGTGGCTTTCGCCTTGTGTCCTGCCCCTTCACCTTTCCTTGTCCCATGAAACAATAAGTGAAAAATAGTCGCTAGTATTCTCTCCAGCAGCTGCTAAAAGTAATTATTCCAACTCTTTATGGACCTTTCAGAAGCTGCTCTGTTGTTCTTCCTTACAGGCTTTTCAGGTCTGAGGACCTCGCATTTCTTCTTCCCTTGGGAGGGAAAAAAACCCAACAGTCTCCAAGAATTAAAAAAAGCAGATTTCTCTCTCAGAATTCTAGCAAAGTCTCTTTGGAAGTCTTGAGTGTTTCATGCTTTAAGGAGGCTTAAAAAATCTGCCTTGGAGACATGGATGCTTGGGAGCACCCTTCTGCTAGTGATGTGTTTTCTGTTGGTGTGTCTCCTGTCAGTCTGAAAAGCTGCAAATTTTACCTGCTATGAGGTTTAGGATTCAATTTTGAAACTGCCTGTTCTAGACCTCTGAACAATCTACAACATTGGTGTCCATCCCTAGCAGGTTTTCAGACTTCTTAAGTTAGGGTTGTTGATTCCTTATGTAGTCTCCAGGATGAATACTTCTGAAGGCTGGCTCAGTGCAGTCAAGCTCACCTAAGTTAGTATCTACCTTCTGTCTTCTGCATATGAAAAGAAACCTGTTTCCTCCCTAAATGGTAATTACATGTGCCTGTAAGCCACACAGATTATTTCTGGAGCAACCAGTTGGAAAAAAAGGGATGCAGGTGCCTTAGCGAGGCGTCACAGTATGTGTATCTGTCATGAGATTTTGTCTTGGTGTCTTCTGAGGGGTGGATCCCTCTGCTGGAAAGAAAGGTACCCTTTTCACAAAATAATTTATAGCTAGATATTTTTATCTTTTTTCAATTAGGAGTCCTCTAGAAGTTTTTAGTGTGGTTGCACATTCAACAGAGATTGAATTTTAGTCTTCTGTAAACGTTATTGTCCTACTCTGGGTTTGGTGGTGGTTGGGTTGTGTTTGGTATTTTTTTTTGGAGGGGGTGGAGGGGGTGGGGATGGATGTCATTAACCTTTCAAGTCCTTCTGCTAAAATTGTCCCATTTTTTGGAAAGGATTCACAAGGGCAGAAGGGTAGGAGGCAAGAGAGGCAGAATAGAGCACTGAGTTCTGTTTTGTATTCTCCGTCCTGGTTTATGTGCACAGTTTAATGGATAAGATGAAAAATCCAGGACCAGAGACAAAAAGCAAAGAGACTTTCATCAAGGAGATGTTTCTTTCTAAGCAGCACTGAGAACAAATGCCAGGCTGATTTTTAACCTTCTGTCTCCAGTAGTGTTGCTTCCAGGGCTGTGCATGGGCCCAACTTCAACAGAAGGTGTAGGGTGAAAAGAATGCCTGTCACACCTGATGGTGCTATTTGAAATGAAATAAAGCCTGGTAACATGATTACCCTGGTTCAGTGCACTTCTTTGTCCTATGTTTTGCTGCTGTGTAACACCACATCAGAAGTCAGCTGTCTGCTGATGTGTGTATGTCATTGTGAGAATAGTGTTTTGCAATTAATAAACTGTATTTGGTATTTGTGGTTGCTATACACATATATGGACTAAAATCTACCTCAAGAGGTTTGCCAGAAATTGACTTGTCTTCCTTTTCTGTTGATGAAAACTGATAATGCATATCTTCTTTTGTCGCCCTCTAGGAGAGAAACCATTCAAATGTGATGAGTGTAACTTCGCTTCCACAACGCAATCACATCTGACACGACATAAGCGTGTCCATACTGGAGAAAAGCCCTACAGATGTCCCTGGTGTGACTACAGGTAATGAGTCATTAACTAAAGCATGATGAGAGAAGGGTTAAGGTGATCAGATGAGGTTCATTTGAAGTCACCAATAAAAATATATTGCCATTAAAAGACCATCAGGGCAGCAGTAATTGCATATTAAATTAGGAGCTAAATTTGAAAACTTAGTCTTCAGTATTTAGGTGTTACTTTATAAAGAAAAACAAATGATGGGAAACCTTTTAGTAGTAACACTGCAGTGCTAATGTTGAGTGTTTGTTTCGCAGCTGCTGTAGTGTCTGTTAGAATTCTCCATGGTGAGGCTGCTGATCTACATCGCCTCTTCAAATCAGTTGCAGTGCTGAAATTCTTCTCGGTTGAGTTACAACCATTTCACCAAGAAAGGAGAAGTCCCCTAAAAGGCTTAGCAGCCTAAATACTCACCAGACACTTATTAGAACAGGAAGCAACTGGAGGTAGTTACAGTGCTGCAGATTCTTGATTTTCTGCTCCAGTTTTCCTTCTTCCCAGCCAAGTTGTTTGGATGAGAGTTGGCCATAGGGTGATAGCATGGAAAGTCTCCCATGTTCCACCATTAAAACCCATCCTTTCAGTTCTCAAAAATCATATGAATGGACAGTTAAGATTACTTGTGATGCTCATCCCACGTGTATTTTGTTCATTATAGATTACTTAAATGATCTCATATTGCTTCTTAAATGAGTCTGTACTCTTAAACACAGTTCTGCAGTCTTGAATACTTTTAATACCTTGCAGTGAAGTGTACTATAAAGGAATTCATAGAATTTATTCATGAGCAATTTGCCAGATTTGACATCCAAAAAGTTTTTTTAAAAATCAGTATTATGTTTGATAAATGGCATGATTATGTAATTAAGTGCCTGTGCTGTGATGCATGCATGCAGGAGGAGAAAGTTAAGCATTTGTGATTAGACCACTATAGCATTTTTTAATTTTCTTTTAATGGTGAGCATACAGGTGTAATGCTCTTTTAGCATAAGTTTTAATGCAGTTTCCTAAAACAAGGTTATATAACAAAGGTTAGCCACTCTCATAACACCCGACTTCACGCTATTTATGAGCTGCTCTGAAGAAAGCTTCTATACAGAAACCTGCTGTGGGGATCATGCAGTTTCTGTACAAAAAAACCCCACTTGTTGCATTGGTTTGTGCATGTGTGGAAAACGTTCTGTGTACCTGTATGTATCTGACTGGAACTGCAGAGCACTGGATTTGATAACCTCGGGGGTGAGGCTTCTGCTTCAGAGCTGCTACCTTAAGCTTCTCTCTGCTTTTCTCTTTTCTCTTTTTCTTTTTTTTTTTTTATTTTTTTTTTAATAGAAGAAAGAGAGGAGGATTTGTGTTTGTCAGAGTGCTTAGGTTGAAGGGTCTGTGTTGAGTGAAGAGAGTGTGAGAGTGTATAAGCAATAGTGCAACATGACATGCTGCAATAAAGGTAAAAGGAGCGCTATCTTTGCTGGATGTTTGAGGAGGCTTAGTCTTAGAGAGGGGTCATCCACTTTAATGAACCACCCTGATTGGAAGGAATAGTCTTATTACACAACTAGGTAATGAGTGGTGGGCTGTGGGGAGTTTGAGCTCCTGTCTTGAAGACCCTAAAGATTGGTAGCTTTGTAGATGTGGATCAGTTTGGAGTTTGTTAGACACTTGCAATGAGTGGATGCAGTTCCCTCACCCAGGATGACAAAATGCAGGATTTCAATGCTTTGTTTAGTGAAAGACAGGAGATGGTTATTCTTTGGACAGACAGGTTACTATTTGGGATAGAAATGATGAGGTTTTTACTACTATTTTATTATACTGGGAGTTATTAGAGAAGAATCAAGCATAATTTATTTTATCAGGATTAACAAGAAATCTCTGAGTGTCCCCTGCCTCTATATTGCTTTCATGGTAATAGGTAATTGCTTTTCATGGTAGTAGGACATTGCAGCCCAATTTTGACCTAATCTTCAGAGGCACATCTCTACAAATACCATCTTTGATTCTGCAGGAAATTTGTTCTGAGCTCAGCTGAAAAACATCTGGCAGAGATGCAGGAATCAGAGCTGTGCTGCTGCTGTTGCTGCTGCTGCAAATGCATAGAGGCAGTGAAGCACTCTGTGTAGCTGCAGAGGAGCCAGCAGAGGGGCTGCTTTATTTATTAGCCCAGCAATCCTACTTGTGTCTTCCAGTTTCCACAGTCCTGGGATGTTAGCCAGCCTTGTTGGCAAGTATAATTTTTGCTCTCTATCTACCTCTATAATTTTTTTTTACTTTTTTTGGTTGTTTTAATATGTAATTTTAAGGGAATCACTTGTTGCCTCCTTGTCAACTCACCCAGTGTCTCTTTTCTTGTAAAGGTACTAACAGTTCTGCAAATGATGTCCTTTATATCAGACTGGTAGATAGTATGTACTCTTGTGAGTGTCACTTAGAGAAGTCAAGATGTTAAAATCTACTGACCTAGTGAGAAAATTCACCCCCATGTCTAGTGGTCGAGTTCTTGCTGTGGTGCTTTCAGCTCAGCCAAGGCACTCTAAGTTCATCCAGACTATTTCAGATGTTGCTGTTTAGTGTTGCTTGGCAACTGCAGACTCTTTAATGACCCTTGTAGTTTCAGCAAGGTGAATATTACTCATTTTGTGTACAGGTATGGAGTATTGTTAGTGCTACCACAAAGTCTCCTTTCACTGACAGATGAAGTGATACCTATAAAGTAGCTTGAGACACTTGAATTAAAAGACTCTCTAAATAATTATACCTGCTCCGCTCATCAGTGCTCAAAGAGTTCTTAGAGAGTCCTGAATTCAAGCTTTTCAGTTCCTTGGGAGGAAATTATGAACAATCATCCCACGAAAACTTTACCAGTCCAGCAAGTGGAAAGTTAGATAACCCTCGCTAGAAGTGCAGAAAGAAAGGCTATTAAAAGAAAGTAATCTGAATTTAGGAACTGTTATGAAAATCTAGATCACTTTTTTTATGACAGGCCCCTAGAAATCTTTATTTTATTGTATTTTATTGTATTTTTTTGTTAGCAGCAAAAATTGAAGTGAAATAGGCTGTAAGATGCTGTGGCAAACAGGCTGATTCTGGGTACGTGGAACAGAAGAGGGAATTTATTCCTTATATAACCATCAGCATGGGAAATTCTTAACTAGGAAAAGACATGAAAGGATGTGGTTTTCTGAAGTGAATAATAAGCTAACCTAGTATTATGTATTCTCATAAATACACATATTCCCAAAAAGAAAAGGGGAACTTTTGCTAATTTTATTTTACCAAGTTGCTTTTAGACTCTATGTTTACAGTTGCACTTATATATTCTTACAAAAATGTTACTTTCCTACAAGTAGAGTAACATCTCTACTTTTTGTGCTGTGACTGCTTGATATTTGTCTAAATCTTTAGTATATTGGTAACAAAGGGATGAACATCTACTTTCTATATAGAATGTATGACTTCTAGTGACTATTATAATTTGAAATTATATTTTCAGTCTAGTTTATAAGATACTTTTGAAAGAAGAAAAATACAATATATATTCATAAATATAAAAAATTTGCTCATTGAAAGTTTTGGTTATAATTTTTCACATTTAGGTTTTCCCTATTTAGATAAAAATATGCACAAATTTCTTTTGCATTTACTTTTACAAATCACACAGCGTGGCTCTTAAGTCAATGTGCTTTGTCACACAAAAATATTCATTCACTCCTAATTAATGTTCAGCTTAATTTTATAATAGAGAATTGGTCTCATAGGGCCCTGCACCACCGTTACATATGCAGTGCTTATTTCATATTTCATAGTCGTTTAAAGTAGATTTGTTGCTGAACTTTTCAGATTACACAATCCTAGAGTTATACTGACAACACCAGTTGTAATGGGCACAGTAAGTAGTAAAGAACCACATTACCTCCTGAAACCAAAAAGAGTCTGTGAACTTCTTTTGTGAAATTTCTGAGCCTGTTGGTTGTATCACTGCTCGCCAGACTTTCTAAACCTGCAAGGTCTTTAGGCACCTGAATTTAACCTGATTTCAGAAGTGCTAAACTCCCCTAAGTCTGGTGATGTCAATGAAAGATGTAGCTATGCAGCATTTTTAAAAACTAGACCGGTTTTGTGCATGTGTCTAAAGTAAAGAATTAGGACTCTCATTTTACTCATATGTTAGGCTTTAAATTCAACTCCCATCGGTACTGACTTTCCATGCAAGTATCAAATCTTCTCAGGCAAGTAATAATTTATGTTCATGGTGTGTGTGAGGGGGATGTTTCAGCCCAAAATGGATCTGGATTGCATTGTTTTGCACTGGGGAGGGGCAAAAGACAGAGCCCTGCTTTTCTCACAGGATGAAAACCCTTGGAGTTCAGGGCTTAGGAGGAGCGCTGCCAGAGTTTCCTGATACAGAAACAGTATTGCTACAACTTTGACCATGAAAGTGTGGGACAGGTTAATGTACTTTGTGCCATCCCTGTGCTGTAATGAAACAAGATTACTCTGATTTCTCTGGGATTGCACTGTCTGGTTAATCGTGCATGGAACACCCATGGCAGCGAGGGGAAGGAGGGAATGGAGGGCAACGTCCAGGGGATCGGTGATGTTCCACAGCCATAGATAAGAGGGTTTAGAAGCTGTATGAAACAAACAGCCAGGCCAGCAAAACAGCATTAGTTCTCTAAATGTACCTTCCTATAAAGTATATTGTGACTTGTGAAGGATGTCTTACAAGACTGAGAATAAATAGCATACATTTTTAATATAATTATGTAAACGAAAATAAATATTTTACATTTATTATGCATAATAAAATAATTAGACAACGTTCTCTAAGGGATTATGGCATCTGAAATTTCAACTGCAGAAGGATTCATTGCATATTTTCAGCAGCAGCAGCAGCATGACTTAGGGGGAGTGACTCCATAGGGGCTACTTTTCTTTTTTTGGACAGCATCCCTAGGGAGGTCCTATTTCCCTCTGACTTATAGTATCTTTTTGTAGGTTGTAAAGACCAGTTTATAATACACTCCAGGATTTGCACCTAAGTCATAAGAATGTGCAAAGTAAGTGGTTTCTCTGGGTTTGTTTTGGTGAATTTAATAATTTTTAGTCGTCTTGGTACGATTGCATCAGCTGTGCACTATTCCCTAGTTATACCAAGGATAACTGAAGACTGCTTTAAATGCTGGGGTAACAATATGTACTTATTCATAGCACAGCTGAGAAACTGTTACAGCAGACTTCTGTATGAATGAAATGATGAAACAGTGTATTTACCATTAAAACATTAACACTAATATGCTCTCTGTAACCAGTGAAATTTACTATGCATGTATAGGAAATCACTAGGTTATACAACTGTATGGAACATTAGGCTGATGAGGGCTCCAAGTGGCAGCCATCACTGCACTATGGGAAAACACTTTTTTATATAAAACACAAAGGCAGAATTAGGCAAAAAAAAAGTTGCAAATAGTTTTTGCTAATAAGAAGTTGCTAAGGACAATAATGCATGCATGTGATAGAGAAAACTGGGCCTTCAGGAAGCAGTTAAGCTTCTGTTGTGATCAGCAGCAGAAGCTGAGGATATCCAGTGCCTGGTGCTAGCAGACTTATAAACAAATGAAGATAGAAGTTTAGAGAGAAACTCTGTTAGTGCTTGGGCAGAGTTCCCAGATGCAAACTCCTCAGAATATTATTCAGCCCTCAGTTTTTGATAAACATTCAGATAAAATACTTGGTAATAGTTCTATTTTATTTTTATTTTTTTTTAATTTCTATTTTTATCTTATTCTATATTTCTGGAATAAAATATTCTATAGGATTTAAGTCTATAAAAGAAAAAATAACCTGAAATAAAACGAATATATAACCACAAGATCACCTTATTTATATCTTAGCAAATACATGGCATACAAAACAACAGTTAGTATTATTCCCTTTGTGATGCTTCTGTTGCTTAATAAAACTTAGAATATTCACCTAAGTTATAACAAATAGTTCATATGGTAAACTCAGAATAAAGATGTGCAATGTGCAAAATAGAGATCAGTTAACCCAGAAACGTGACTTCAGATGTGTTTCCTCACATTCAGAAACTTGTAGAAGCTGAGAGTGCACAAATAATGATATGGCCCTTGCTGGGAGATGTGTCTGCTGCCTGCACTGACCGAGAAATCCTGTCTCTGCAAATTTGGAGAATCATATTGGCAGTAGCTTACAAAAGAATTTAAACTCCCTGTCTCACAGCTCTCCCTGTCCTCCCTGCCAGATGCCAGTGTCACTGAGTGGAGTGCTTAAGAGAATGTATGCTTATTAGCAAACACTACTGTTGCTTAAAAAAAGACATATATGTATGTGTGCACAAATATATTGGTGTATACAGACTTAAGACTATGGTCCACAATGAAGTTGCCCTGTTAGGAGACTTTTGCACAGCATGTAATTGTATAGTCACTTTGTGAAGTCCTTAGCTTTCTGTGGTTTTAATTAATTACATAGTAAATGTGCTCTACTTGGTAGAAGGGTAATACAGATTTTTTATTTATTTTAATGAATAATACTTAACTCCTTACGATATGGAAATCCACCTATAATTCCATGAGCATTGGAAACTCAAGCTTCTTTTGTTTTGGTTTGGTTTGTTTGTCTTATTTCTATTTATTTATTTATTCCTGTTTCCCATGTTTTTTCCTCTGGCCACTTTAAGTAAGAGGAATTAAAAATTGTCTTTTTAATTCAATGATTTTGTGATTCTCATGCGAGCCCTGAACCACCAGACTTGAGGCTTTAAGGATCTGCCCAAGTATCTTTAAACTAGTGATGCAATTGTAAGCATTAATAATACTATTCTAGCTTCATTCTGCATTGAGTCCTTTAAAGAACAATGTTTAGGTGATGTATTTAAGCCTAAATGACATGTGAAGTTACTCAGGGGTGACCAGTGAGTTTAATGTTTCTGAGACATGCAGCCATTTTGGTACCAGTGTAAAAATTCCTCTATAGTTTCATCTTCTGGGCAGCTTCTCCCTGTTGCAGACTGTCACGATCATAGCTCAGCACTCTTATCAGTTGGCTCACGCTTTAGGTCCTGCAGAAATATTCCCAGGTGCCCGATCTCTTTCAGTTAGATAGTGTCTCCCCCGTGCTGTTCAATCTGGGCTCTGTCCCTAAACTTTTCTTATGCAGCCTCTCCCCCACTGTACTGATGTCCCCCCTGACCTGCCCCTGGCTTTTTTTTGGGGGGGGTTGTTGGTTGGGGTTTTTTTTGAATCAGAGTCCAACACACTTAACCCAAAACCTGGAGTATTTAGTGTTTAGGATATATGAAGAAGACACTGCATGCAATCAGCAGATTAATGTAACTATTGTGTTCTTTTATTGCACTTTATCTTCTCCCTGTCCTCACACTTCTTTTTCCCTATCACATGCATTCTTTGCTGTCTCTTCTATTCCTCTTTGTTAAAGAGCATAAATATACCTATATTTATATTTAATGTATAGTTAATTAATGTTTATAAATCTGGATCATTAGCATATATTTCAAACCAAAATATTCATAAGTAGGTTATATTTTGATAGTAAATAAAATTTTAGTACTAACCTGAAGATGAATGGCAAGGCTATGGTCTTAATATAGCTTTTAGTAACAAAAAAGACTTGTAATTTCCTGTTCTTTCAGTGCTTCTGATAAAAACGTACAGTGAAGATCTTTATGTCTACAAATAATCTTCCATTCGTTGGAGTAATTTGATCTAAAAATAATCATTGCCATCATAGCTTAATTAATGTGACCCTTTTAGGTAAAAAGTAGTCTAAAAAAAGGCTCCTAAAGCAATTACGTATATTTTCTGTGCTCTTGCCTGTTAACACAGAGTATAAGGTAAACATGTTTGTTTCTTTTACCTTTCCTTAATCCTTAATCCAGTCCTTATAAAATGGCAAAAATGGGGGTGGTCAAATCTGCAAAAAATTCTTATGGCTAATAATTGGCTGTTAGTTAGCAATAGGAAAATATTTTGGTAGGCCTTCAAGATGAAATTAATAGGCATTAACCTGTTTTGTTACCTGTGGTTTATACTCCAGGCAATATGGCTGGTACCATATTGCCTTTGTGACAATCTTCCCTCTTCTTCCTTCAGATGTGACATAGAAAGTAGGTTAAAACATTATAAAGTGACAGAAACCAAATTCAGTTCAGAAGCAGTTCCAGAAAGTGGTGTAGCCTAGTTCAAGGGGGAGAAAGGGAAAGGTTTTTTTCCCTTTAAAGGCTGAGGAAAATGAGAGAAATAAGAATTGTTGAACAAAAAAGTAAAGGAAGGAAGGAAAGAAGAGGAAAACAATGAGCTTTTCTGTTTGAGAAAAACTTGCTACTTAGATAATGCGTTTGAATAGGTGAGCAACTTTCCAAATAAATATGGCTTTGTTAGAAACTCCTGGTTTACTGAATCTGAATCAAACTGCTTACTTGTTCTAACAGAATTGCCCTTGGCTCTGTGACAGCTTCTGCCCAAACTCCCCTTGAGCAGTATGTTGGGTCGCTTTGAGAGCACAGGTAAAGGGAAGAAGTGGGAGGAGGGAAAGCCTCTTCCTCTACCTGCCTCAAAACCGGACGTCGTGGGCTCAGCGTGCCAAGTCTGCACCTTCGCAGTGTGGCTGGAGAGTCTTTGCTGGGGGCCACAATGCAATATGGTGGGACTAAGGCTCTGGGGCAGAGTTGGCACCTGGAGTTTGGGAGACTGGTGCTCCTGGTCACCCTCTCCCCAGTGTGGTGGGGAGCCTCTACAGACTGAAAGCCCATCTCTGAAATCTTCAGCTCTCTATACAATCCGTTTTGGAGATAGAGGCATCAGAGATTCGGGATGTTGCTTCACAACCCATGGGTTCAAAGCTGCTGCTTAGGTTTGGCCAGTAAAACCTTGGCAGAAACAAGGAGAGCTTGTGTCAAGGTCTGCATGTGTCTCAGCTCTCCATGCCATCAGTCACCTTCTCTCTTTCCAGAGGGGCCGGGAGAAGATAGTGTGTTCCCTGTAGGAAAATGTGGCATAGGGAGGACAATCCATTTGGTGTACAACAGATTGCCTTCCCTAAAAACGTTCTGCAGGCTCTGTTGTATGATACTCCATCCTCATAAGTCATGGATCAGGGATGTTTTTCACTTGAAGCTTTACTTACAAAGAGGCAACCTGGAGAGGAGCCTATTGTCCAAGTAACTTACAAAGTTGCTTGTTAAAACTATTTTGACCCTGATTGAGATGGTCTTTGTAGTTTTGTTAGGCCTTCCTGTGTAGATCTGAAGAGCAGGTGTAGATATTGCTTAGGGAATTGCTTTATAAAAGCCAGGCCACAAACCTCTCAGTTTTCTTATTGCAAGTGATGGCGTGCTGCTCTGGTCTTATCATTCTTTGTTTATGGGGTTTTTTTTGAAAATCACTTAAAAAAAAAATCTCAAAGTTATTTACATATGGCAGGTGGTGGTAAATTAGCATTTTAATTTCCAGCTTGCTTTCTGTTTATTAAAAAAGGTAAAAGTGCTGGTAGTGGCTGGGGAATCAAAGTGGAGACATTCCTTAATATTTATCCACCTCCTGATGTAAATGAAGTAGGGAAGTAGTGGGAAATATGAGGGATAGGAAATAACTGCTGCTCTTCATAGCTTGATCATTCTTTCTGAAGTAAAGAGGACGTTGCAATGTGACTTTTGACTCTCAAAGACCACCCAGATCTCTCTGGTGCTCCCCATGCTGGTAGCCCAACCACAGGTTGCTCTGTACCTTAGGCCAGCTGACCATACTCATATACCCATAATTTTAAATAATGATTTAAACACTTCTTCTGATGTTCTTCAGCATTGCTATCTTTTGATATTTTTGTGGATTTTATCATTTAAAATACTGTAAAATTATTTGTGTTATAAACCCATACATACATTGAGGGGTTCTAGTGACATCATCAACTGCCTGAACATCATCCTACTGGTTCATTGTGGTACCCCTTAAAATATAGTAATTATAGTTTTATATTTGTAACTTCAGTGCACTCTCCTTCAATCCCTGCTCAGCATAATTATGGAGTCACTCTAACAACTGCATTTGAGGACATAATTTGTTCTGCTAGAAATCCCATGTGGAATGTCGTTCCATACTGAACTTCCTCAGAAGATTTCTGTTGAAATTTTGCTTGCACAGTCTGTAGGGCAAACAATACTGAAACTCATTTTGCAGTTGTAAAGGAATTTTAATTATCAAAACGAATCCTTCAGTTCTGATATTTTTTTTTCATTCATTCATACATCTTTGTCTAAACCAGCTATTGCTAAAATAGACAGAACCAATTCCATTAGCAAAGTTTGGAAATACCTGCTAATGGTATTTTAACATATAAAAAGCCCTTAGTAATTTGTTCTCTTTTCAGCAAAGAGATGTATCTTTAGTTCAAAAAGTCAATTTTTATAAATCAGTTGATGATGATTGATTTTTAGTCTGATGTCCCTAACTTATTCTGAGACTTCCACCAGCCCATCCATCCATCTTCTCTCAGTTTCTTTAATAACTTTTTAAGCTGTTGGCCAGTTTCAGTCAAAGCTGACACATTGTAGTAGCTGCTGAGATAATTTAAGTTCCTGTGTGTTTCCTGAAAGAGCTGAGGAACAAGCAGGCAAAATTCATCTCATGCATTCTTCTCTCTTAAAACAAGCCAGCATATTGTTCCAGGCTCACCACCCAGCACAGCTGGGTTTTCATCCCCGATGGGAGTGATGGGAGTATCTTGAACCAGGTGTTTGGGAGCTGCTGTTACTGCATTGGGAGATTCAGTGAACAGGGAGGAAATGATGCTTAAGTTAGTACAGTGCTCATGGATCAATGTTTTTGGGTCCCAAATGAACTTTTTGTTGCAAGTTCTTAGGACAGGTCCTTTCAAAAATTAAAAACTTGAAAGGCATTTTTAAGGATGAAGAGAACGTGCCCAGGTATGCATCTTTTTCTTTAGAAAAGAAATGATTTGGAAGAGATTTGTACCCTGAGACTGAGAGCACTGGAATTTCTTACTCAGTCATCAAATAAGAAGAGCTTCCTGTTACAGGGAGAGGTTTTGCCACAGGTGCTTTTTTTGGCATTTCTTCTGTTCTCTTTAGATCATTTACTGATGAACTGTGACACAATGCATGGACTAGGTACTGTATTTACATGAGGAAAAGAAGCAAAGTTTGAACAAATACTACGTTCTTTGCACATATTTTTAGTGATACTAAGCACCCATGAGCTCTCATCTTAGGCAGGGTCCAGGGGCTCTGTACCTGTTTGGAATTCAGGCTCTCCATGCAGGTAACTAAATGTGACTTTCATCACATTTTAATTTGAATTTTAATTATTCAGCCTTTAAGATTTTGATCAGCACTAATAAATTATAGCACAGTCATCTTATACGGTATTTAGCTGATTGATTTTTGTATCCTAAAATGTAGTCATTTTGAGGAGCAATAAAAATGCTTTCAAGTAGCAAAAGCTTTCAAAGATAAAAGAATTTGTACAAGATTTGTTGAAGTCTATATCAGACCAGAGAGGGAAGACCTAAATCTGAGCCCTTGTGGACAAATGCAACAACATCAAGTCAGGCAATCAGCCCAATTAATGAATGCAGCTATTGGGAACTGCTGTGTGTTGCCTGGTGGTGGTGCAAGAGGTGAGTGATGAGTACAGAGCGTTGGGTGATGAGTACACAGCTCTATTAGTGCTCTAGGTTGCAGAAGTATATTCTGAAAGGCAAATAGAGCATTTGTTTGTTCTTGTCCACCTGCATCTGTTCCTGGCTTCCTTCTTTATATGTGGATCTCCTCTCTCAGAACATTAGAACATAGGCAATCCTTATTTTCTTTTCCTGCTCTAAAATGCCCATTTTTAGTTCCAGTTCCCTGGTGGCATTGCAGGAGTATGGTAACAGAAACGATGATAACTAAGCCCTTCTCCATCTAAGCATCTCTGCTCTGTAGCCCAGCTGGGAGTCAGCTGGGTAGTGTCTACTGTCATGGGGTTGATGCTGTAAAACAAAAGTAAAGGCAGATTAAAATCTTGGCCCCGCTGATGTTAATCATGTCGCCTCCATGTGCTCAGTGAAGCCACGATTCTCTGTCTGTCGTGAAGTACTTGCTTCTTAAGAGAAATGGAAATGGCAGCACCTTTCACAGGACTTTGTATCCTGAACAGTAAAAAAGTTAACTAGACAAGTTGATTGTGGGATCAAGTAGACAGGTACGTCTAGTTGCTGCTCAACATTGTAGAGAGGATCCTGATCCTCTAAATCATGGCAAAACCCATCTAAATCCAAAAGCAGCTACTCCTTTAGGAGTTTGTATTTTTCACTTCCCTCTACTGAGTTTGCAAGTTCTTGCACAACTAAGTGAAATCACTGAGGCATGCTCAGAAGTCTCTGTCCTGGGGAGATGGGTATTTCTGACTCAGGACTTTTTGGCACACCTTTTAGGTGAACAGGCTCCTATTTTTATATTCTTGGGTACGTGTTAGAGGCCTAAAAATTAGAGAAGCTGTGATTCACTTAGTAATTATAGTACCACCTGCAGTTCTACCTGAAGCCTAACAATTCTAGTTATTGTTTAGGATTTTTAGCTAAGAGACCACAGGCCACAGGCTCAGTATCCTGTTGTTTGGATTTTGTAGGAAAGTTATACGGGGAATATAACTGAAAACAGAACAAGTCTGAAAACGGGTTAGATCTGCTTTTGGCTCCTGGCAGTTCCTCACTGTCCATTGGCAGAATTTCAAGAGAAAAGGGTATATGCAGGGTATTTCATTCCAACTAATACACTTTCCTGGGACACAGGATAACCAGATTCAGCCCTCCTCAAGGTAAGGGCAGCCCAAAACTCAGGAGTTCTACTTCCTAGAATAGTGCCTTGATTTCTAGGAAGTGAGGGACACGAGTGTTGCCTTTTCCTGAGCAGATGGGAATGCTGATCATAGAATCATAGAATCATTCAGGTTGGAAGAGACCCTTGGGATCATGTTTCATAATGGCTACCTACACTTTCTTTAGGAAAAGTAGACATCTAATTTAAGCAAATATTGAGACCTACATTAGTTCTTTCTCATCTCTCTTTATTGTTCTGGGGATGTGAGTGTTTAAGGAGAAGAGACTTCATTGCCTTCTAGTACTGCTGTGCCCAACAGAGCACCTAGATGAGTCAGAAGCTTATTTTTACCCTGTTTTACTGATACCCTGTCTCCTAAACCTATCACTACTCTTTTGGCCTATTTTCCAATTGTCATCCTCTTTTCAATGTATAGATTATAATTTTTCTGAGGCCAAGACTGATTCTGCTGTTCTTATTCCATGCACTGAGTGGCGTATCATCATTCTGTCCTGCTACCTTCTAAAGCTATTATGCTGTGCAGTGGGAACAAACCAGCTTTCTTGGAGCCAGTTTGCATTGTAAACACAGGATTGCATTTCACCATAGGAGTAAAGGAAAGCCTGTATCCTTATGGTGAAACCCTACTGTTGCCAAGACACTGATACTGGTTAATAGCTAAAACCTCAAAGTAATTTGAACAGCTGGGAGCCTGCACAGGGTTGAAGTGCAACGTCAGTGCCTAATTCCCTTAGAAAAGTCTCCTTAGAAAATCTCATCTCTCATTTCTAGACCTAGTAATCCAATACCTTTCATGAGAACTAAAGGCATATAAATAGAATTTTTCAAATTCATGTGCAGTTAAGATTTCAGTATCATCAGGATCAGCCTCTGCTGGTTTAGTCTGGTTTTCTTTTTTAAATCTGACCTTCAAATATGTGCCTCTCGAAATGCATTTTTGAGTGCTTTTTTGTTGTTGTTGTTTTTTATTTTGGTTGCTTGCTTTTTTTTTTTCCCTGAGATCATGTCATTGTTATATATCTGCAGAAAGGATAGTGCTGAAAGCAATGCATCTTGGGATGCAAGGGGAACTATTTAGACTCTTTTCTTTAAAGCAGACCTTCTTGATCTATAACCATCCAGTATTTAGAAAGAAATGATATCAGGATATTACGAGCTATGTTCTTCTGCTGTTCTGTAAACTCTTGGAAATAGCCCTGGAACATATGGACTACTGTCATCCCAGCAACAAAAGAAATCTTTATACACCTGATAACAAAAAGAAGGAAAATGAATAAACAAATAAATATACATAATTTTCTTCCTAAATTTCTATTATTTACAAAATTTATGTTTACTTTTTGGAAAATACGTGGGTTATTTATAATAGTTACACAGTAAAGTCTTGTGGCCTTTAAAGAGGTATGTGGATTAATGACTTCTCAAGAATTGTTTTAAAAGACTACTGTGGTATTTTTAGAATGAGTGCTTAGTTAAAGTAGTCACTAAGGGCATGTTATTCCCATAGGAATCTTTTATACGAACCTATGTATTTTTTATTATCTATGCATTCTGACTTGATTCAGTAATGTACCTTTGTTATAGGTGTATATAACATTAAGCCTATGAATAGGTCCAGTTGTTCTAAAGTTAGTAGCGTTCCCTAGAATAACATACAGAATTAGCCCTTTACGTACTGTATTCCTATCATGCAAAATAGATGCAAGGGAATCNTTTTGCTTTTTTTTAGTTTAAGAGTGGAATATATGTTTTCTTTAGCTGTAAAAGCACAATCAAGGCAACATGATAAGTGATTCAGTGTTGTAAAAGTAAAACTAATTTTGCCTTCACTCACATGAGCTATAGAAGGAGGAAGCTTTATTGTCCCTGGGAAGGTGATAAGGCAGAGTAATTGTATATTATACTGTCCTGGAACATCTGCCTGAAGACTGTTGGAGCAATTCATCTATCATGGACGATACAGCATGTTTTGTCTTTCTGCTTTAACCCATCCCCACTGCTGGCCTGCACGAAGGTTTTGATAGGGACTGTGCCTGGGCTGGGGCTCACATTAATCAGTCCCCTTGTTCAACACTCCAGCTGACATAATTACAACCTGCGCACAGCAGTTATTCAAGTCGAGTCCTTGTCACTCGTGGTGCGAAACTACACAGCTCAGATCCCGAAGGAGATTGCCTTATCACACAGAACAAGGGCTCACAGGAGTTGAAGAGAATAGAAATGGGAAAATGTCTTCCGGGAGTACTATATATTCCTTTAAAATAAGACATTTGAGAGACTTACAAGGGACAAAGAGAAGCATTGTGCAAGGTCTGAAATGAACAGGTTATTATTTTTAAAAGGATTACACGGGCCATTTTTGTGAAATGGACATGGATTATTAAATAAATTCAGTGGTCTCTCTCTCTCTTATCATTCAGTGACTCTGCCCTATTAGTTTTCTTCAGAAGTGATAAAATAGTTTTTGACTTGTATAAGCTTTAAGTATCTCTCAGTAGGAATCATCAGAACACAACTAATAAAAGTGCACATATTATACCAGTAAAATTGGCACACACATAAGGGAAGATCTGCAGGGATCAGAGTTAAGGGTGAAGGAAGAAGCATGCAAAAGGGCTTCCGAAGACGAGCAAGTTCATTAGTTTCTGCTGTAGTGTGATACAGGAATGTGAAAGATGAAGCCACAGAACAAGTTTCATATTTTACCATTTTTGCCTCTTTCTGTGTTAACCCTCTGTGGGGAAAAAAAGGCATGTCCATAATACCATCTATACTAAATGAAATAAGTTTATTTCCATGTAATGTGACAGAGTTTAATTTTAACTTTGGATTTTTTTAAGACAGAACTTTTCATACGTGATGATAGGATAATTTATTTGGCGTTAGTCTCTAAAATTCCTCAATATGATGAAATTTCATTGGCATTCAGAAAGCTTTTTCTTAGTGTTTAATACTTTTTATTGGGTACTAGATCAGCTTTTTGAAGCAATACCATTTAGGCATTTCCTATTCTTATCAATCAATAGATTTACACTGTTGCCCTGTTTTCTCATCAAGTTAAAATACTGTCTAATATTTAGAGATAATTGTGAATAGATGAAAGAAAAGTAATAATTTATCTGTTCTGTGTGGTCCAGTGTTGAGCTAATACTTTTACAAGGTGTCTTATCTGGGACTGTAATAGTCTGCAGTGGAAACTTATATGTTCTAGTCGGCATATATGCACTAGGTATGTTAGGTACATCAGGTAGGTACTTCAGTGCGTTCATTCAACAGTATTTCCTTTCAATATCTTTTGGTGAAGCACACATCACATTGGACTTGATGTGTGGGTCTACCATGAAAACCTAGCTACAGGAAAACTGCAATTTCTTACTGAGCAGCAGGGCGTCCTTGTAGGTAAATGTACTCACGTTGGAACAAAAATTAAGTTCTGATTGCTCCCTGCTCTTAAAACCAGTTTTCCTGGGGTGAATGATGACTGTGAAGTAAGCTCAAAGTACAGAGCCAAATGCTGCATTTACTTATATTTGTGCAGACAATGGCATTATGAGGACATAATCTGAAGAGAATGATGTTTCTCCGATATATACTTTCAAGGCAGATTTTAGATCAAATAATCAATCATACTTCCAACTAAAGCACCAAATTTGACTTTCAGAACCTAAGATAGTTTTGCAGTATTGACAGCCAGGAAGAATATATTTTAATTTGCAGACTGAACAAATTTCCATGACATCATGGAAACACAATGAATGTCTGACCTCACAATGACATTTTCAGACTTCAACTGTACTTCTTGTAGACTTTGAGCCTGGAAAAAGCCTTAAGCTCAGCTGGTCTGACCTTCTACATAAAACAAACTGGTCTGTTTTTTTTTTTCCAGTTTGCTCTGTACTGAGCCTTTGCGTTTGACTAAATTTTATCATTTAGAAAGGCATTCAGGTTTGATCTGAAAACATCCAAAGTTGGAGAACCCATTCCTCCTGTGTGAAAGGTTAATTGCTGTAAGTGTTGAAGAAATTGTGCTTTTTTTCTTATTTGAATTTGACTGCAACTTTGCAATTATTGGGTTTGGTTTCGTTACATACATTTTCTAAGTTAAGGTGTCCCTTAATCACACGTTTATTCCCTTTTAAGTTACTCATGCCTCAAGCTTAAATGTAATAAGCAAAACCAAGTTTTATTTTTATTTAAATGTTTGGGGTTTTTTTACCCCCTTAACTTATATTTCTGTTTATAATAGCTTTTGGCTGTTGGTTTCCTTTCTAAAATGTAAGGAATAATATGGGAAGCAGATATTCTAGAATTAGTTTTTCCAGTGTCATTAAAAGAACACTACATCCTCATATTTGCTCGCTACTTCCTTGCTTACACATCTAAAGGTGACAGAGGACCTTTCTGTTTATGGCATTACACAGGAAGCTCACATTAAACTGCTGGTACACTAATCCCTAAATCATTTTCAGTGTCACAGCTTTTCACTGGAATTGTCTTAAGTTGCTTGCATGTGTTGTGCAAAGGTGGGAGACCTAACGTATAGTTGCATGTGTATGGGCTTTGATTGAACGGGCCTGGCTTGTGAAACTGCTCTGTGTGACTGCAGTGTCATCGGTATGAATCACGCTACCAATTACAGTGTCATCTGCGAGTTTTATTAGCAGGGGGTTTATATATACTTTTGGCATGCATAAAGAAAAGGAATCTTTCATACAATTAATGCTTATTCCATTGATAAATTGGAACCTTTGAAAGGAGGAAGAAAATGACCATCTCTTCTTTTTTTTTGCATGGGGGGCTGGGGCTGGGATAGGGTGAAAAGAGGCAATGTATTAGCATTTAAAAAAACTACTTTGAGCAGAGATTGTACAGACCACAGTGCCCTGGGTATGAATCCAGACTGCAAAGCAACAGGATCTGCCCTCTAGGGAGCTGTGTTGTCACTAAAATGGCTGAAGGAACTGACACAAAGGCCAGTTGGAAGAAGTGCCATCTGCATCTGAGATTGACAGGCAGCCTTTAGGGCCCGTTGCTAGCATTTCTGACTCCAGCAACATTAGGAGTCCAGCTTCATCTTGTGCAGCCTATAGACTCCACACCCTTTCTTAGGCTCCATCTGCACTTGTGTATTTGTGAAAACACTTTGTGGGTTCCTGAGGATATACAAACAGACTCTACAGAATTGTTCAGTTACTTTGTGAGGTCATTAAAAGAAGTACAATGGGGGACGGGGGGAAATGATGTTGAAAGGAAAAGTGCACCTTCAGTAAAATTCATCCTAGCTTTTTTTTTTTTATTAAATGGATGTTTTCTGTGGCCTCATTTCAGCAAGGTATTTGATCATGAACATAAATTTAAGCTTGTGAGTCATTCTTTTGAAGTCAATGGGGCTACTTGTACTTAAGTTGCACAAGTGCATAAGTACCATGCTAAATCAGGGCCTATGATACTTAAAGCCCGGTCTCCGTCCTGACACCACTGCAGAGATGCTGTTTCTCACACCACCTTCTCTTTTGTGCCATCGCTCCAACAAGAAAGAAAAGGGGGAGGGAGGAAGCCCATGAACAATGGAGTGATTATTCTCAGTTACTGTGAAATAGATGAACTCCACCTGCTATTTCTGCCACTTAAACCTTAGCTGACACGATGCAGCAGTGCACTCTGCACAGCAGACCTCTGCATCCCTCATGTGCCACAGGCAAGCACATCCAGAGAGCCCTTGAGCCAGGCCGTTACAGAGCCCACTCTGCCTGCAGTCAGGCTGAAACCAGGGGTCCTCGCAAACGTTACGGCGAGTTTTCAGTAGCAGAGAAGTCCTGGGGAAAAAAAAAAATATGCTTTTTTGGTTTTCCTTTTTTGTGTTGTTGTTACTCTCAAGTCAGGAGAAGGAGACACTGCAGCTCTCTCCAAAGAGCTACTTGGCAGACTCAGGAGCTGGGCAGCCCAGCTCAGCACTTTTCGGGGGCAGTGGGAATCACAGCGCAGGTTGAGAGCTGAGGGCCATCTCCCTGCCTTTTTGCACTCTTTCCACCTGCTCCTCCCAAGTCTAGTAATAGTTTTCCAGGTTTCAGTAATAGGTTCCTCTTCTTTCTTTCTTGTCCTGTAGAAAGCAGAATTAATGGAAGCATTTAAGGCAGGAAACCATTGTTTCTTTGGAATGAGAGATCTTATTTTTTTTCTGAAAAAAAAACAACCCATGTTTTCTTTATGCTGTGAACTGTGTTGTGAGCTAAGTTGTTTTGTTTTTTGATTTTGTTTTGTTTTGAGAAAAACATTCTGACTAAAAATTCACGAGTAGATCTAGACGCTGGCACTGGTTTTATACTTCCGTGGCTGTTCATTGTGTGGGGTTGTAACTGACTTTGCAGATTCCTCAGAGGTAAACAAGACTAGGGTACATCCCTTCTTATTTCCCTTCAGAATCTCCAGTTACCCTGAATTTGCCTTTAAAAGCATGCGTTTTGGCTACGATAATCAACCCCTCGTATCACACGTATTTGTAATGCTCAGTTATTTGAAATTGGGAACTTTTATTCCAATACATTGTAAATATAATGGTAGATCTGCGGCCAGATTACAATTTGGACATGCTGGTCTGCATGGAGCTGAGACACAAGCAGCAATTATCAATCTTCCATCATTTTTAGTGCTGACGTACAAGTTTTTGCTGCTTCCCTACAGGGCTCTGCTACTTTTTAGCAGCCAGCATTGGACATCTGTCACACATACTGTATGTCATAACAAATAGATCATTACAGAAAAAAATGCAAAGCTATAAATGTTGAAAAGCAGAAAACATTATGATTATTGTCCCTGGATGTTACTATAATACTGTCAGAATAAATCCCAAATACACTTTTATTATTTTCTTTGTGAAACTGACTGTATCATAAAATCTCATTAAAACATGTAAATGTAATGTACTCTCTTTTAGGGGGTACTTCCTATTTTCTGAGTGGCAATACACACAATACATGGCAGTACATGTAAACCATGGCAATACATGTGGCCACCAGATTGTAGGGCATGCATTTTTATGCCACTGTGTATGTGTATTAGAGTCATCTTAGCTTAGTGTGGTTGAAAAGCTTCAGCTGTGGGCAAATGTTCACTGCAGAA
Source organism: Jacana jacana (assembly GCA_013400555.1). NCBI lineage: Eukaryota > Metazoa > Chordata > Aves > Charadriiformes > Jacanidae > Jacana > Jacana jacana. The sequence continues at coordinate 50,831 of VZTM01027158.1, read as the reverse complement.
ACAGCAATAGTGATAAAGATGCTGCTGTCCCCCACCAGTTCACTGCCACTGTCCACCAGAGGTCTGTGTGAAAACATGGAGAGGTGTTTGCCAGCAGTGACATAGGCAGAACTGATCTGATGCTGGGTACATTGTGGTTGACCTCCTGAGTTCCCATGGAGCCTTATGCTGCTAATTCTGGCAATAGTATCCGAAGTAGCTTGATAATTGAGGTTGGTTGCAGAGTGCTAGTGCTTGTATTCATAAGATTGTCGCCCCAGTAATTTAAAACCCAAAGAAAAGGTAGGATTTTTGCTTTTAAAGAAAAGGAGCAAGGAAAAAGTAACCCAGGTGAATGCTAGTAATAAGAAGACTGAGAAAATATACTACGTTTATTGTGTATATATATATATATATGCACATATATATGTTATACATCTGTGTTAATGTATAATAATAATTACAGTTCTGTAATGTTAGTTTCAACACATTTCAGAATGAACTCTTGGCCGTGATTTTTTTTTTTTAACTTTTATTATTTCTTGCACAATCCCATATTGACCTGTAGCACTGAGGAGGTAAGCCAATACTTTGCTTTAAGCTTGTGCTCTGAACTGAGTGCTAGTGATGTATGCAGATTGTGTATAATGTTGTGGCTAGTTTGAGTTAACTGGAAATCAGTTTATTTTCTTTTAAAAACAGTTTGTAGATAAATCTTGAGTATGCTGGGAAGAATTTTTCATTGGTTTGTTTGTCTGGGGTTTTGTTTAGGAGAAGTTAGGCAGAGTGATTGTCATTGTGAAGGTTTTGATTGAATAAGCCAGTTTGTATAATGTAATTACTACAGATTGAGGTATTTGTTTCTTTCCTGTCAAGAAAATATTGCCCATTAGGTTGTTTACCATCACTCTACTGAATGCTAGTTTTCATACAAGGTAAGTAAGTCTAATGCAAGTAAGAAATAAAAGCAGGCTAAAAGCACTGTATTTTGGGAAACAGTAACACTGAAAAAACCCTTGAAAGTTCCCTGCATTTAAATGAGTGAACAGGAGCTCTGAGTGCTTTGAGGAGTATCCAGGAGTCCCAGAACTCCTGGCTGGAACTGGAGAATGCTGAGCACAGGGCAAGTCCTGGCACCCATGTATGCAGCACTGCTGTGAAATGAGCTCTAGTATTCAAAGCTTAAAGCAATGTTTATAATTCAAAAGAGTTAGGAAGAATCTGATCATTTCCCAAAGGGAGATGAAAGGAACTGGCTCTCTGTAGCTCATCCACTAGAGGTCCAGGTAGCAGAGGATACTTCAGGTAAGCAAGATGTGTTGCAAAATGGCTGTTAGCTGGATGCAGTAGTATAAGAAGTAATTACAGTTTGTAAAAGTGAGAGCAATCAACTAGAGTAACTTGCCTGTGATTACAGTGGATTCCTGTTTGCTTTCCCTCAGATTTCAGCGTGTCTCTGAAAATCATGGTTTAGTACCAAAAAGAGTTAGGGTTTGGGGAAAGAAATAATGAGCAAACCTTTTATGAACTATGCCTGAGGTCAAGCTGAATGTTTCACATGGCTGCGTTTCTAAAAATCTATTACTCCCCTTTTCTAGCCTAATTACATTACTGCAGTTTTGATTTTAAAGACAGTTAGGTGGCATTTTCTGTGAAATAAACACCTGCAAATTTTTGGTGAATAGCTGTGGTTAAGAGTCTATGATGACACATACTACTTCCATGAGAAGTTTGCTTTCATCATAACTGCTTTTATTTCTGGTAGAAGGTATCTGGGGACTTTGCTATTTTTCAATCAAAATACTGCCATTTCTGTATACTTCTTTCAGGTTGCATAGCAGGCTATAAACAGTGCAGAAGACCTTCAGAGCACTCTCCATATGAGAGTGAGCTTGATTCATACCGACGAACAGCAGAAAAATAGAAATCTTTCCACTCGGTCAGCTGTATCACTGTTTGCTTTTATGTTGTAAATAGTGACATCCATGGAGCTGCCGTAAGTCCTTTGGGTTATATGCATGTCACTGCAGAAAGAGGATGGTTGTACCTAATGTCCTGGAGAAAACCTTTTGAAAAAGGTTTGTTTTGTGCAAATAAGAGCCCTTCAAGGTGCTAAAATTTTTAAGACTTAGTGGGCTAGATAATTAACATTTTGCCTCATTTGCGCCGCCGAAACCTTCCATTTCCATGTCTTGCAGTAAGCATCTTTCTGAAAATGTCAGGCACTGCATAATGGAAGAGTGGTCTAATTTCAGTCCCCTATTAGTAAAACATCTTAATAAAAATAGGTTGCTTCCTGCTATATTTCATTTAGCTGTTGAATACAATGCTAATGTATTCTTATGTACAAAGCCCTTAGAAAATATAAAAGCATTCCTATTCTGCATGGTCAAATTTAGAATTAACAGAAGACATTTTATCAATTTCTCTTACTTCTTAATTTGTGTCCAAAATGCCACATAAAAGATGAGAACAGCGAATAGCTCTGGTATGGTGTAGCCACAGCTCTGCAGTTAGCTACTGAATTCAGTTGTTTATATGAGCTGCTTAAACTAGTGCCAGTGGTTGGGAGAAGGGCAGAGCACAACCCCCTGCACACCACCATGAGGCAAGGGCTGAGCTTCTCTCTGTGAGGAAAGGGTGCCCAAAGCTCTACCCTCTTAGAGCTTTTCTGACTCACTGGCTGGCTGAGCCCTGAACGATAGGAGAGAAGGAAGAGATGGTGGGGGAATAATGACTACAGCCAGCACTTACTAGAGGGACCTTCAGGCCCACCATTCTGGCACAAACTTCCTCCAAGGCTCATAGTTCCCTCCGTGTTTCCCTGCTGCTGACTTTGAACTCCCACCTCTGCTTCCTGCCAAGTGGATGTCTGTGCTCTGCCATCCCAGAGCCCCAAACAGCACTCCTATTTTCAATGGGGTAAACCTAGTTGTGCTGAGGAATGTCATCAGTGGCACACCATAGCTCACCAATGCATTTGAGCAAATGCCTGCACAGGGGCAGAGCTATATTACTTTTAGGGGCTAGAGGAACAATAGTATTTTCTGGCGTAGGTAATTATGAGAATTTATGCTCTGCACACTAGGAGCAGGTATTTTCTCTCTGGCCTGTAGACCAGACTCTCTGTTTCTTGCTCTTAGCACAATGCCCTAATTTTTGGTAACAGAACTGATATATGTAAGAATTGCAGAGAGGCAATAGGAGAGGGAAAACAAAGTAAAAAAAGGCCACAGCTTCTCACACTGACAAAATGTTTGGGTGTTTTATGTTATTCCCAACCTTCCACTTTATTACACCCTTCTAGCAAAGCAGATTATTGTTGGTAAGAAGCAGACAAGGGTGTGAAGGGTTATGGCACATGGCATTGGGTTTCCTTGTCACTCTGCTGATGACACCTGTGCAAGCACAGTCAACATTGAAAACTTGAATAAATTATTTTGTTCTCATCCTTGGAATAGTAAAGTTTGCTTTAGACCTCAAGGCAGAGAAGCGTTGAGCCTCATTGTGGTAGGGTGCCACTGGAGATATCCCTTGGAGACTATTCTTCGCTGTTATAATAACTACCCAGCTTTTTTTTAGCTTGTTTTTTTTTTTCTTTTGCTGTGGTATGCTGTTTTGATCTTAGGTATTTATCACTCTTGTGATATTTGCTTACTTAATGACAATGTCATCAAAGGTAACTTAAATCATCTTGAATGGCTGGGTGGGCCCAGAGGGTGGCATGAAGTCTATTAAAGGCCAGTAGCTAGCAGTCTACCCCAGGGGTCAATATTGGTTCCAGTCCTTTTCAATATGTTCATTATGGATCTGCATGACTGGGCAAGAGTCTGCCCTCAGCAAGTTTGCAGATGACACAAAGCTGGGAGGGGTGACTGTTACACCAAAGAGTCATGCTGCCATCCAGGGGGACCTCAACATGCTGGAGAAATGGGTTTACAGGAACCTCATATAGTGCCAAGTCCTGCACCTGGGGAGGAACAACCCCATGCAGCAATATATGGTGGGGGCTGACTCCTGATGGAAAGCAGCTTTGCAGAAAAGGACCTGGGTTTCTTTTGGACACCAGGCTGAGCATGGGCCACCACCACGCCCTTGCAGCAAAGAAGGGTATTAGTATCATGGGCACAAATATGGAGGATTAGGAGGATTGCTGCCAGCAGGTGGGTGAATGCAATCCTTCCCCTCTGCACTGGTGACGCCACACCTGGAGGGAGCACTGTGTCAATTCTAGTACAAAAGAGACATGGACATATTTAAGAGAGTCCAGCAAAGGGGCACTAAGGTGATGAAGGAAAGCAGTGGAGCATCTCTCTCAAATAAGAAAAGGCTGAAGGAGCTGTGGACTGTTCAGCCTAGAGAAGAGAAATACCTGAATGGTATTTCTTTTCAGTGGTGTCCAGTGACAGGATTAGAGGTAATGTGCACAAACTGAAATGCAAGAGGTTCCTTCTGAACAGAAAACATGTTTTCACTGTGAAGGTGACTGAGCACTGACACAGATTGACTTTGGGAGGTTATAGAGTCTCCATGCTTGAAGATACTCAAAAGCTGTCTAGACATGGTCCAAGGCAACGGGTTCTAGGTCACCCTGCTTGAGCAGGGTGGATGTTGGACTAGATGTCTACCAGTGTTCCCTTCCAACTTCAACCACTCTGTGACTGAAGTACAATTTTACAACTGACAAGTCATTTCCAGTTTATGTTATTTGAATATGCAGCAGCCTGTAATTTATTGAGAGCAGCAAAAGACAGGTATAACTGATTGGTAGGAATGGACTTCTAATGGCAACGTGAAGTGTGCAGTTAGAACAGCAAGGTGAACACATCACTGTGCAATCAACATAAGAGATAAAAGCCCTTTTTTATCTTCAGCCAAAAGAGCTTTTCTTTTCATCTTAAGCAGTAGCTGCATTTTTCAGGAGAAGCTTGCCATCCACTCCCTTACTTCACATCACATCATTGTCCTTTACAGAGATGTAGGAGCTCTCCCGGATGTGTGCCTACGCCCTTCCCAATATACCAGTCTTTGATGGAGGAAGTCATACAGGCTTATTTCATGGGAAGTACAGTTTAAGCTTTTCAGCTCCTCATACTTCCTGTTCATCTGCAATGTGCCTTAGGAATACCTCCCATTTCCTCTTCCACCATGTATAGCACTGACAGGACACTGAAGCATCTATACAGGCTTCCACATCCCTTTGATAGAATTATTGTGGGGTTTGCATCAAGCCTTAAACCTTTCTTCATGTCTGATAAGAGGACTTAAAGCAAGATGTGAAATAAAATCTCTGTTGTGCTTCTCTGCACCAGCATCGAATACAAACCCTTAGACAATAGCTTTAGACTAATTAAGGCCCTCTAACGAGTGCCCTTTCTGTTATCGTGGAGCATGAAAAAATTGCCAGAAATATATACATCTGATTTCCAAACTGGAAAATGGATCATAAGGATGAAAGCATGCTTGCATTAAGGAATTGTATTTTAACTTAAAACCTCTGGTCTAACCTTACTGGAATATCGACTCTTGAAAGTGCAGTTGTTTGTGGCTGTAATTCAGAGCGACTTTATTCTAACAATTTCTTTTGGGCTGGGCTCTACGTTGCCAAATTTCAGAACAAAGAGAATCTTTACCTCAAAGTTTCTAAATCCCTGGAAGTGAATTTTATAATACAAAACCTGTCAAACGCTTAACTACCATCACTAATACAACACTATAATATTTTAGTTAGATGTTTATCATGGTATAGCTTTAAGGAAAATACAGTGCTCTTTAAAACCACAGACCTCTGTGTTTAGTGCTATGAGATGTAAGTACACACTTGCACAGAAGTTAGTTGGGGTTTTTCTTGTTTGCTTTTTTTTTAGGGGGGGCATGGGGGACCAGGTCAGACATATAATAACCTACTTTTACAGTACTCAGGAGAAGACTCCTAATAAAACAGACAGTCAAAGCACACTGAACAATTAAAAAAAATGATTTCATATGCAGTATATTTTTGCCATGTTATATTTAAATGTATTACTTGGCTTCAAAAGTGCTTGGATTTGCCAGTTGTTACCTTCATGGTTTACGTTCTATTGCAATTGCTGCACTGCAACCTTATATGAGATGCCATTTCTAATGCCTTGTGATCTCATATTCCTCATTTCTGATTAAGCCTTTCTGGCCTCATCACATGGAAAAATATGGGTTTTTTAAAAATTTTTATTTCCCATGATGAATATATCAGTAAAGTTGGCATGTTTAGTCACACATTTTTACTGATGACTGAATAAATGAGACTTCGGGATTGCTCTGTTTAAAGTGGTTGGAGCAAATTCGCAAATCAAAGGAGATAGAGCTGGCCTTTTATGATTTGAACAGGCTGGGTTTTCTTCACAACTCTTACATAGTTTTCCACAGATCCTTTATATATTTCACAGAAATATTTCAAAGTAAAAAGTTTTATATATTTCCTAGACATAGTATGAGAGCTGAGCTAAAAGGACACAGATATCTTATTTCAGATTTGTATGCTCTGCTTTAATCCATTGCCCTTTAAAGTATAACCCATGGTAGAAGGTTACCAGATTGTCTCCTGCTTTCATGGCAGTGTACACTATCCTTTTTTTTATTTAATAAAATACATGTTTCATTTTAACAACATTTATGAGCATTGTAATTTCTTTAAGGCCGAACACTGAAAGATGCTGAGGACCAATATTTCCCATATTTTTCGGTGAACATAAGTGTCTTCTGACATTCTCGGGAGTCTGATCATTATACTGGTATATAGCAGATGGACATGACAGAGGGTGAGCTTTGGCAGCGCCGTAAGGCAGATACCAGCTTTACTATGACCATCTCCAAGGGAGAAACAAGCATTCCAGCAGAACTTCAAGCTGCTACTTCCAGTTTATTTTGGGGGTCCTTTTTTAGGGGCCCATTACTGTGGTATTTCTAACAGTGACAGGTAAACAATAAGTTGCTCAAAATATTATTGCTGCCTTATTTGAATATTTGTGAAGTATTATGTATTTATATAGTTCACCTGACTGTTTGTAATTTCTTCAGTTAAACTGAATTGCTGTCCTTTGTTTGAAAATATTAATAGTTTGCAGTGCTAAAAAATTCTAAAAGAAATTGTACACAGGCCATTATTTTGGTTCAAGAATAAATATAATGGTTATTTCTGATTGAAATAAATGATGAAACAGTATGTTTTAAATGGCATTCATCACAGAGCTTGAATAAGTAGGAAATACTAGTGAAAAATACTTTGCACATGGAGAGCAGGGAGGTGATTCAGACAGCACACATAGCTTCACCATGGGCAAGTCCTGCCTGACCACGGAATCATGGAATTGTCAGAGTTGGAAGGGACCTCTAGAGATCACCTAGTCCAACTCCCCTGCTAAAGTAGGATTGCCTACAGCACATTACTCATGACTGCATCCAGGCGGGTCTTGAAGGTCTCCAGAGAAGGGGACTCCCAACCAAACCAAAATCAGACAGACCCAGTGGCTTTCTATACATCAGTGAACAAAGGAAGAGCTATAGATATTGTCTATCTGGACTTCTGTAAGGCCTTTGACATGGTCCACC
>VZTM01027158.1:29793-42960 GCA_013400555.1 Jacana jacana | reverse complement strand
TTTTTTTTTTTTTTTTCAGAAATAACATTAGAAACATTTCTATGAAATGCTTAAAACTAATTGCATATGTATGCTGGCTTTTATGCATGAAAACCCCACTGCTTTACAAAAGCTATGCTTAAGGTATAAATCAGAATCTGAGGGAGTTGGGATTGTTTAGTTTGAGGAAGAGGAGGCTGAGGGGAGACCTCATCACTCTCTACAACTGCTTGANTTACTCATGACTGCATCCAGGCGGGTCTTGAAGGTCTCCAGAGAAGGGGACTCCCAACCAAACCAAAATCAGACAGACCCAGTGGCTTTCTATACATCAGTGAACAAAGGAAGAGCTATAGATATTGTCTATCTGGACTTCTGTAAGGCCTTTGACATGGTCCACCACAACATCCTTCTCTCTAAATTGGAGAGATATGGATTTGATGGGTGGACTGTTCCGTGAATGAGTCGGTTGGATGGGACTCAGAGCAACCTGATCTGGTTCAAGATGTCCCTGCCCATTGCAGGGGCATTAGAGTACACGACCTTTAGAGGTCCCTCCCAACCCAAACTATTCTATGATTCTATAATGATGGAATGAGACTGCAAAATTTTAAAGACCGGAAATTAAAAATTACTGTTATATCATGGATCACTTTGTGGATGAAAGAAATGAAGAAACGTGATATCTATTTCTTTTTTTTTTTTTTTTCAGAAATAACATTAGAAACATTTCTATGAAATGCTTAAAACTAATTGCATATGTATGCTGGCTTTTATGCATGAAAACCCCACTGCTTTACAAAAGCTATGCTTAAGGTATAAATCAGAATCTGAGGGAGTTGGGATTGTTTAGTTTGAGGAAGAGGAGGCTGAGGGGAGACCTCATCCCTCTCTACAACTGCTTGAAAGGGCATTGGAGAGAGGTTGGTGCTGGTCTCTTCTCACGGGCAATGAGCGACAGAACAAGAGGGAATGGCTGCAAGCTGCAGCAGGGTAGGGTTAGGCTGGACATTAGGAAAAAATTTATCACAGAGAGAGTGGTCAGTCAGTGGAATCAGCTGCCCAGGGAGGTGGTGGAGTCACCATCCCTGACTGTGTTTAAGAGTAGATTAGATGTGGTGTTGAGGGATCTGGTGTAGGGGAGAACTTGTAGAGTAGGGCTGATGGTTGGACTTGATGATCCCGAGGGTCTCTTCCAACCTAAATGATTCTATGATTCTATGAATAGCTCAATTCTTTGTCTAGGGACAGCTGATAAATTGATGAAATATCCTTAAAAAAGCAATTTACAGCAGCTCCTATGGAATCTAGAACTGTGTAGGAAAGGTTCATGTGAGCTCAATTGGGAATATTATAGGCATGTGTGCATTTCAGTTTTGCTAAGACTTTTGCTTAATTTCTGATCATCACTGAAGAAAAATAAAAACTGGAAGACTTTAACAAATGGAAAAATTGCTCATTTTAAAATTATTCTAGTTCAGATATATCAGTCAGTTAACCTGGAAGAGCTTTGAGAGCCTTAATGCAAAGGACAACATTTGTGCCAAAGCTAAGAGGATGCAAAAATTGGGCAGATAGGGAAAAATGAGTAATGATTAGTCATTTTCTATTATTGCACTAGGTTTTATTTAAACGACTAGTAGGGAATAAATTGCTATATAAGTTATTTCCTTTTTTTTATCCCTTTTTAGGTCTAACTGTGCTGAAAACATCCGTAAACACATCTTACACACAGGAAAGCATGAAGGAGTAAAAATGTATAACTGTCCTAAATGTGACTATGGAACCAATATCCCCGTGGAGTTTCGTAACCACTTGAAAGAACTACACCCAGACATTGAAAATCCTGATCTGGCATACTTACATGCTGGTAAGGTCATTCTTCCCTTTGCTTACAAATTCTCCTCTTTTCTCTATGAGCATGCTTAAATGATTGCAATAAAAATGTTAGCTGTTATTTTTTTATCGTTTATCCTGAAGAACATGATTTTAAAGTGGGCTTAGTCCTTTTCAAGTTTTCACAAGGAGTGTAGGTTATGCATGTAATGAACCAAAATTCATTCACAATTCACAAGCAAAGCTTGCTGTTCAGTATATAAAGATTGGAAGTGTGTGCTGTTTGGATACCTCATTTTGAAATCTTGTTGAAGTTATATATATATGTGTATATATATATATATATGGTTTTTAATGATCGTATCAAGTCTCTCTGCCCACCCTCTTCCCCTAAGAACAGAAAAACAGAATTCCTTAGGAAACACAGTGGCAAATTAATGTGCCACTTCAAAAATTCTAAGATGTCCTTTCAAGAAAGCAGACAGTGTGCAATATCAGAAGATAGAACTGCAGAGATCAATCGATAACTTACATATGTGTTTTGAGGATTTACATTAGAGACCACACACGTGGAAGTCACCAGAGGAACACAAAACAAAAGCATTGCTTGGGGATCAGGAATCAGAAGAAAAAATATTGGGTGTTTCCTGTTTAGGAACAAGATTTTTTTTTTTTATATTTTTTTTTTAGAGGTTCTACAGTTCATAAAAGAAGGTAGAAGTTTAATGGGGGCATCAGATTAGGAGAAGAATAAGAGTTCAATGGCAAGAGACTTGGAGAAATACTACAAAATTAGGCTGGAGCTTGAATGAAGTATGATCTAAACTCAGGAGAGACAGATAACTTAGACATCACTGGGTGGGAAGACAAGTCAGAGCAGTGGGAAAAGCAAACAGATGGCGAGAAGAAAAAGTTGGGGAATCCAGAGGAGGAAGAAGTTCTGTGGGCCAAATTCTCCTTAAAATGCAAATTAATCTTGCATTGCTAGTTCTGCTGTGTCAGATTTGAATCTTCTCTTGTAAGGAATTGATCCCATACTTTTTGAGACCTGCTTACCTGTAAAGAAAACGTGGCCTAGTGAGCTTTTGTTCAGCTCTGCAGAGTGTGTACACTCAAGTTATTTTAAAACCTCTCAGTCTTTGCAAAATGACTGCTTGCTTTCCTGACTAGAGGCAGTGTGTTATTTGTACCATATATTTCTATTTGCCAAGTATTCCACTTCATTTTGGAACCAATCATCATGTCATGTCAGCATATGGTGGATAATATCTGGATGTGCAAACAAAATGCCAGTTGGCGGAATACCAATTTCAAAATAGGTCAGAAAACTGATCACATTTCACCATAGTTCTCACTAAAGTAAAGGAGTATTCAATTTAGAGCTTAAATCCAGACATTGTTGGATTTTTACTACCATAATCCCACTTAATATGAACAATTAAAATGCTTTCAAGAGACAAATATACAGAGGTAACACAGATAGATATACCACTGGTAGAATCATTAACATTTTTCCAAAATTACAAAATCTGTTTAAGTTTTCATGTGACTTGTTCATATCGACTGTATCCAGGTAAAGGAACTGCTCCTTGCAGTATGCTGCAGATAAAACTATTCAACTGGCTTGGCTTGGCAGTGTAGGAATACTGTCATCAATATGCTGTATGCTGATGATATCTATTTTCTATGCATTGGTTCTTATACTGTAGAAATGCCTTTGTGCTACACAGGGTACTGTACAAACATAGTGATACTAGCAAGAATTGGTTGTCACCTAATTATTGCCAGGCTAGCCTGGGATTGGTAAACAGCTGTTTGCATAGTCCCATCACTCAAAGGGTGATACTGGATCTTCCTTTTAGGAAGAAACACTATTAAAGCAGGACCTAGGTTATAATTGTGTATTCACATCAGAGTTAAATTAAAGGCAGTTTCATTTCTTCTTTTCAATCCATTTCTGACTGCTGGACATCTGCGAGTTAAAGGTTTTAGAGAAGATTTTTAGAGGAATGAAGGGATAACTCCCATGTCCTGGCTAACATCCCTTATCAAAATAAGATTTTTTCTGTGTCTGGTTCACAGTTACTGATTACTTATTCGTCATTGGCTGCACCCACAGAGAATCTACAACACGACATAGAATGCTTTAGGATGACAGTGCCATACGAGATCGATTTTTTAACTGAAACATATTTGTCTGTCTTTTGTGTTCTAATATTGCTTTATAACAGGAAAAGAGCCCCTTTGCTTCTTTGAGCAGAATAGAAATAGAGTAAGTTTTGTCACTAGCAGAGACAGACACTGACTCCAGCCACTTCCCGGGACTAGTCAGAAACTCCTTCACCATAGCCCACCAAGAATGGAGCTGTGGGGTACCTTTAGGATGTGGCTGGGAGTAAAAATCAAGTCTGTTTCTCATCTGTGAAATTAAGATTGCAAGTTGGCTTTCTAATTCAAAGTTTATAGTATAACGCTCTAATACTAATTTTTGTTTAGCTTGCTTTGGCAACTACTGGACTTCTACTGGGCTGTACTACTGCAGAAGGTAGAAGGCAGACTGAAATTAATAGATGGTAGTATTTTCTGTTCTCCATCTTTGAAGTCATGGATAATGTGAGGAATTGATATATGGAAATGCCACAAAACCAGATCTTCAGACATTCTTTCCCGTTTTTGCTCTAGGCTCTGTCATAGAGGGAGATGTTTAATTATTCAACTATATTCTTTATAAACCTTATTAAGTTCCATTATATACGTTAAAACAATAACAATCTAGAGAATACTTTTATCTTTCACTTTTAACATTTACTGCATTTAAACAGCACACGTTTAATGCACACAAACCAATGGAGAGGTATATGTATCTGCACATAAACTTAGGGATTAAATTTGCTAGATCACACTTCAAATAACAATTTACACATTTAACCACTAATTTGTATACAAATAAATCTCTTTTTGAAATTTAATTGTGCATTGTGCTGCAAGAACTTTATGCCTGTTGTTGGTATTTTTTAGCTGCTTCAGAACAGAAGTGGGCTTACTAGTGAGCTCAGGAAATCCGCAGTTAATGTTTTAGTCATGGAAATTTGGTTCCAAGGGAAGCTATTCATATTATTCTTGTTACTAATGCACAAATCTGAAAATTTGTCACTACAAATGGAAAATTAATACAGTGAGTGAGTGAATTGGCATAGCACATTTATTACTACCATTTTAGTGATTTTTTTTAAAAAAGTGAGATTATTTGATGAAGAAAATTCTTTGGAGTTTCTCAACGTGGAGTTGTCTATATGGCAGGTCTCAAAGTAAGTTGAAGCAATCTTTGCAGTGATTCTTGTATGCATTACATTGCCAAGAGTCTTGGGTATGTTATTTCTTTCAGCTGATGCTACATCTCAATACTGAGTTGAACTGAGCCTGAATACTCCCACAAGTGGGATGGGGAAAGGGCCTATAGTTGAGGTAGAACTTGAAAGGGAACAGTAGTCCAGGTCTCTTCTCAGTGCTTTATCTACTTTGGAACAGCATCACTCGGTAATGATAATTTCAGTTTGAACTAAATGTTCATCATTTAGGAGTTCTTATCTTATAAACATTATGATGCATTATTTATCTTCTCTTGACATCTCCATTATTCCAGAAGCTGCAGAGACCATGGCGTCTCACTGTGTGCGTAGTAGTTTTCTGTGGATGCTAAACTGGACATAAGACAAAACATTCTTCAGAGAGAAGAGGAGCAATTTGCTCATTATTGGGTTTGTGATCATGTTGAAAGTTATGCAATAATAGCCATTTTCTCTGTATCGTTATTTCTGTGCTGCATCGTGATAAGTGAACATGATCTCCGAGAACGAGCACTGCTCTAGGACATGAGAATATCCCCTTTTTTCCCTGAGTGACTGATACAATGGGCTTGCTCTCTGTGCTACATAGTTTGAGTCCCAAAGCTGTTGCTCAAAAATGGCTTCACAACAGTCAGCTATGTGCTTAGGGAACTGCGTAAGATGTCGATAGGCAAATTTGCATCTATTTCACCTCATTTAGAATTAGCATTCGTGCAAAGTTTTGTTTTGTTGTTTTGGGGTTTTTTTTAAGTCTTAAAAAAAAAAAGAGAGAGAAGGCAAATCAATTCATTGTGCTTTCTGTTAAGTCTGGTTGTTTTTTTGAAAGTGATACTATGCTGGTGAAGCACTCAAGTTATCCAGCATGCTCTGAGAGAGTCTGCCACCCTGGGTCCTGCGAGCAGAAGTGGAGGATCACTTACCATTATATGTAGGGAGGTGATTGTCCCCCTGTACTCAGCACTGGTGAGGCCGCACCTTGAGTATTGTGTCCAGTTCTGGGCACCTCAACACAAGAGAGATATCGAGGTGCTGGAGCGAGTACGGAGGAGGGCAACAAAGCTGGTGAGAGGCCTGGAGAGCAAGGCTTATGAGGATCGATTGAGGGAGTTGGGGTTGTTTAGTCTGAGGAAGAGGAGGCTGAGGGGAGACCTCATCACTCTCTACAACTGCTTGAAAGGGCACTGTAGAGAGATTGGTGCTGGTCTCTTCTCACGGGCAATGAGCGACAGAACAAGAGGGAATGGCTGCAAGCTGCAGCAGGGTAGGGTTAGGCTGGACATTAAGAAAAAGTTTTTCACGGAGAGAGTGGTCAGTCAGTGGAATGGGCTGCCCAGGGAGGTGGTGGAGTCCCCATCCCTGACTGTATTTAAGAGTAGATTAGGATGTGGTGTTGAGGGATCTGGTGTAGGGGAGAAGTTGTAGAGTAGGGCTGATGGTTGGACTGGATGATCCCGAGGGTCTCTTCCAACCTAAATGATTCTATGATTCTATGATTATGGATCCTGACAGAACTGAAAGCATGAGATGCTTCCCCTCGCTGCACAGACATGTTTTGGGGAATACTTGGAAGTACCACTTTGTGTGCCTGTGCCTCTGTGAAAATTATTGGTGCCTCTGGGGTTGGGCATCCACAGAACAAAGATTGTGACGATTGTGTTTTGGCAGTTGGCTGCCTACGTGGTGATTGAATGCTCAGTGCTCATGAAGAGTTACATAATTCATGACCAAAATGATAGATAGGTACTTGATTATAGTGTATGAGTTGCTTCACAGGGAGAAAATATCACACATGAGCTACTCTTAATCTAGCTGAGAAAAACCTAAGAAAAATCAGTTACTAAAAGCAGTCAAACAAATTGAAATGAGAAACAAGGTGCAAACACTTAAATACCAGGTTGATTGAGCTCTGGCAGCAACTAGCAGAAGAACTTGTCCCTGTTCCATTTCTTTGAGCCTTAAGAAGACTGGATATCTTCCTGAAAGAGAAGTTTTAGGAGAGCCCACGGTTGCTGGATTCACTGCAAAACTAATGAAGTGTAATTTAAGGGACTTTGATATACCAGAAGTCAGACTATTATCTAATAACTTTCTACTCTTAAAACACCAATGTTAATTTACATACAGCAGCCAGTTGGTAAGGGTTGTGTTTGCAAACCTAAGGAGCTTAGGTGTTGTGATAGCAAAGGGATAGCTGAGGAGACACTTAAGTCCTCCAAAGCGTTCTCATAGAGATCGTTGGTACTAAATTCTTCCTCCCTTTCAGACTGAGGTGCCTTTGCCTGAGCAGAGATACACTTGCTTAAAATAAATTTCTTTCTGGTATGTCATTAAATCCTTAATAAAATACATTGGAACACATGTTTAGTTAGTTAGTTAGTTAGTTAGTTAAGGTGTTTGAAGAATCCTCATGATATTCTGCTCTTTTGGTGGGCAGTCCTTTTACTGTGTTACTGTCTCCTGAGATCTGAAATCAATTAAAAGACAGTTCAATTAATCATCTGCTCACTAAGACGGGCCCACATCCTGCCCTTTTCATTTTGAGATTAGGGGAACAGAGTTAGGGAATGTTTTAGTTCTTTTCAGTGAAATGAGAAGAGTTTTCCACAAGGTTTCTTTTTTGCATATTTGTAAAATATTTTTCCAAACCTTTTTAAGTGCTCTTTCCAAAGGCTGTGCTCTCCACACCTTTCTCTTTCACTTTCTTTAACTTTTAAAAACAAGACTGTGCTAGCAACCTGCAGCCTGATTACATCATCAACAAGGGACAAAACTATGATCCTATCAGTTGTTACAGTTGCAATATTCATGAAGGGAATTCTGAAAGTTCAAATAGTTAATCCCAAACAAAATTGTGATCTTTATCCCACTTGGCAGCTACATTTATCAAATTATTAAGAGGAAAAATTGATTGCTAAAAGTTATGGTATGATCTATTATGTGATTTTATCAGGGTATAACTGTATTACCAAGTGGAAACTGAAGACTTATTCAGAATGAGAATTGGACACACATAACCTGATAATATAGCAATTACCCCAGTATCCTACTGCTTTCCTACATTTCAGTTTTTCTTTTTAACTCGTGCTTTGCTTTATTTTGCATCTTCCCTTTAGTACAACTCTTTAGTAAAATATAAAAACTTTGAAAAATGAAATAATAAAAGCCTATTTACTTGTAGGCTCTCTGAATTAATCAAACTTCAGAAATGTAAAATCAATGAATGATATTCTTCAATGAAATGAGGGAGATACAAGTTAGTAGTGTTACCTATGCAAACTTGTAATTCATACCTCGAATGAAGCCTCCAAAGAGTGGATACACAGTTTTGTTTGCAAGCATATTTAACTTTTGTCTTGGAATAGTTATGTTCTTAGTCTGTTTAAATAAAATACTTTAAATGCTGTAATTTGAAACAATATTAAAAATCTGTCATCGCTAGGTGTAGGCAAATCAGGTAGAAGCTTTTACAGTAGCAGTATATTGCTTGGGTTTCTAGTCAGATAAAACATTATTTTTGATGGGTGGTATACTTTAAAAAAGAAAAAAAAAAGCAGCAGCAGCAGCTCTGCTTGAAACAGGTTTGCTCTTGTCACAGCTATTAGTGCCAGTCTTTCAATAGCTTGTCACGTTGATTGGCAGACACTCCCTTTCCTCTTTTGTGAAGAATAATAATTTTAGTGTGTGCTTGAAATAAAAACCTAGTATAAATGATTTTCTGTTTGTAAAGGAGAGAGCTAGGTTCCTTATAAGCTCTGTAGATTGTGTATTACCCTGTTTCAGGAAAAACTAATCTACATTTTTAAAAAAACCTAAAACCTGAGTAATTTGATTATTTTTATAACTGTCTTCTATTAGACAGCTTTATTAGAAGGCTTTGAATGCCCAGCAGACCTTCCATAGCCAATATTTTTATCTGTGTGGTCATGACCATAGAGTTGATTCTTCCCAGGTAGCCAGTAAAGTAGAAAGAAAAAAAAAAAAAATAGAGGTCATGAAAGTCTTAAGTCTTTGGGTTTTTCTTCTAGTATGTAGCTTTTGCTGCTGCTGTTGAAGAGCCTAGGGACTACTTTCATAGTCCTGTAGCTGTTTTTCATAGAATCATAGAATAGTTGTAAAAAAATTCTTCCTTATATCTGGTCTGAATCCACCCTCTTTTAGTTTAATAACATCAGCCCTTGTCCTACCACAACAGTCCTTGCTAGAAAGTCCATCCCTATCTTCCTTATAAGCCCTCTTTAAGTACTGAAAGGCCAGAGTCGAGTGTCCCCAGAGCCTTCTCTTCTCCAGGCTATGCAACCTGAACTCTCTCAGCCTGTACTTCTAGGAGAGGTGCTCAAGACCTATGATCTTTGTGGCCATACTCTGGACTCACTCCAACAGGTCCATGTCCTTCTTTGAGGAACCCACAGCTGGACACAGTACTACAAATGAAGTATTACAAGAGCGAAATAGAGCGGGAGAATCACCTCCCTCCACCTGCTGGCCAACCTTCTTTTGATGCAATCCAGGATGTGGTTGGCTTTCTGGACTGCGAGCACACATTGCCAGTTCATGCTGAGCTTCTCATTCACCAACAAACACCCCCAACTCCTTTTCTTCAAGGCTGTTCTTTATCCATTCTCTGCCCAGCCTGTATTTGTGGAATTCATATTGTGGAAAGCACCAATGGCATTTGTAGTCTCAAGCTTGCATTATGTTTGGTGCCTTTCTGCCCATGACCTACTGCTCTGGGGATCTTCTAGTCGTCATTGTTTCTGAACAACTATCCCAGTTTGACACAGGTGTGACTGATTTTTTGTAGGGTGAACTTTTACTCCTAAGCAGCTTGAATCTCCTTGGCCCTCTCTAAACACTTCATCTGGGTGTTGGCATGCACCCGCTTTCCTGTCCTTCCTCCCAGTGACATCTTGGCTTCCAAGGCAAGGAACCATTCTGCTGACTGGAAAGGGTCTGTGCCACAGTGACTGATATGGAAACCCTCATCAGTTTTTGAAATTTTCTGTTGAACCAATGAAAAGAAGGTAATCTTACTCCAAGCTATTATTTCATTATACTAATAGATAAAATATCCTTCATGAGGAACAAGACCTATTATTGCCTATTTGGTGCTAAAAATAGGATATCTTAACATAAAAGTTTTAAAGCAAGGCTGAAATATTAAAGTACAGAAGTAGAAGAAAGTCCTTAAGACATGAGATCCATCTAGAAAGACAGAAATATTTAATTCTTCTTGAAAATATATATGCATAGTAGTATGTGGTAAATATAAATAATAAAAGGAAATATTAGTATTCAAATATCAACATCATAAAATTATGATTAAAACACCAAAAATTGTGGTATCAGGGTCACCAAGAAGAGAAAAAAAAAGAAATAAACCATACAGAAGGATTAAAAAATATAGTTGTATAGTGCATAGGAGTAATTCAGGATATTTTCTGGTGGAGATTATCCTATGTTCTGAATATTTAAATTGCTTCCTATTAGGAGAAGCTCTTTTGAAAGGAGATCTCTTAGTGTATCGTCCAGTGAAGTTATGCTGGAGTCCTAAGAAACGTAAAGCTCTTAATTATATTTTTAATCAAGTAAATGTAAAGTGTAAGATTCAACTTGAAGAAGAATATGAAAATGTTGATTTAAAAGGTGTTGTGAATTTCTAATATATATATATAGAACATCCAACATAAATATTTTATATTTATATGATGTGATATATAAAATATTATATAACTCTATTATAGAAATATTTTAAATATCTTATGTTGGTAGTGTAATATCAATTTATATAAATTTTATTTCTCTAAATAATATAAATAATACATATCACAATGGTGGCATCCCAATTATGAAGCAATTATTTAATTACTTGGAGGTTTGAAGTAACAGTACTTCCAAGACCTGACACTATCTTTTAGTATAACCACATAGCAGTGTATTTTGCCTACATAATGCCACTGCCTGTTGGCCTCTTTCACTGTGATTGGACGTTATTTAGAGGACACTTCAAATTTTCTCTTCCTGTGAGGTGCTGCCAGCATCTCAACAACGTGCACTGAAAGACTGTACTCTCATTTGAAAGCTTAATCAATTAATATTTCTAAATTTACTTTGATTTAAAGTAATTGTCTGATTTATTATTTTTTTAATTACATAAAAAAATGTTCTTGTTACACAAAATTTGGTTACCTCACAAAATGGCACAAATAATAACAATTAATTCCAGAATCAGAAGAGTATTGAAACAAATGTAATGTTCAGTATGGAGGGACTGAATTGAACATTAGTTGTGCGCTCAGTGCTTTACTACTTTTGGTCATGTGTGAGGAAGCCCTCAGCAATAATTGCTCCAATGGATCACAAATCATTGGCATTCTATGCTGATTTTTAAAGTTTCTTTTGGGCTTTCGTTTTTGTTTGCTTTCATTGATCCAATGTATGCTGCACCGACTTTCCATTAATTTCTTGACTTGGCATCTTGGATCTTGACCTTTTGTAAGTAGGATGCCTTGTCTGTCTGATACACCCGTTCTTTTGTACTTCTAATTTCTATTTTACTTCCAATAGTTCTTCATAATTTTCCCCATCTTTTCATTTACCAGATCTTTGGTACCTTTCAAATGCTAAATGCTCTCCCATATATCCTTAGTAACCATGCTGGATTTTTCTGTCCTTTTTAATATTTAGGTTTTATTGGATGAATGTAGATTGCACCTTCTCTAACTGTGCCTTAAATAATTGCCACTTAAGGGAATTAAGAAGTACAAGGGAAGGAAAATGCTGACCCATAGACTAAGCAGAAGGAAAAAACGTTCCCACTGGGTCCAATTTCCTAAGAAGGACCATCAGGATANAGTTAGTGGGGAACCCCTTCTTCTAAATGGGAAGATAAAATGCACATCTTCTGAATTTAAGATATTTTATGCAGGTCTTGCATTTATTGGAAAGAGCGTATGCTCATCAATATCCAACGTCAAAGAAATGGTTTGTACTAAAGAAACCACTGCAGATATAATACAGATGTTTTCATTCAGTGAGCCATTACAGTATGATTTTCATACCATATTCTCTGATAGTAAAAAGAGCCCTTAAAGTGAGCACAATTTTCATATAAATTGCATAGGAACCTGAGCGTTGATGAAAACTTCAGGCTTCAGATAATAGAAGTCACTGGTTCAACCTCCACATGACTGGATTCAAGGCACTGCTGGTTTAAACAAGTGCACTTCCAATGGCTTGGGTGTGAGAAGTAAAGGAGTTCAACATGCAGAGGCAAAGCTGCTGGACAGATTAGATGGGAGGACTTCTCAGATATTTGAAGGTGGTCAGTTACTGTTTGTCAGAACCACTGGTCAAATAACATTTCAGAAATTTAGATTGTTTTCATTAGTGGTTGTTGTACTGTAGCTAAAGGAAAGAGTTTGTTGCTATATAGTGCTTGGGAATATAACATATACTTACAAAAAAGGCCTTAACTACCATATTACATGCTAAGCTATGGCCCTACCTCCTTTATACCTTGCCAAAATGGTACTTCTTATTCAAAGTCTAGGAAGCAATAGNCACGAAATCTCAGTTATGCTTAATTCAGTGCAGGGGAACACAATCCTCTATTTTCTGTGGTAGTCGTGTGGGGTTGTTGGCTGCAAACCCTTGAGCTATGGAAGTGACCAACTGATTAAATGTATTTCTTGGAATGTCTTGAGATGCCATTTTTAAAACAAAATTACAAAATTAACCAAAAAGGGAATGTTNATCTCGTGATCTCAATAGACATCAGAAGCTTTTGGCTAACATTTTCAATTTAACATTGATTTTACATTCAGCATATACATCTGAAATTCAGAACTGGGTTTAAAGAATTTGAAGTCGGGGGTTATTAAACAATTGATTGTATGCTTAGAAAAACAGTTTCCATCATTTATTAGAATGTATGGTTATGGTGAAATTAAAAAAGAGGAGCCACTGTGAAATGGCTGGAGTCCTCACATATTACTGCCTGCCACCA
>VZTM01027158.1:0-13228 GCA_013400555.1 Jacana jacana | reverse complement strand
AAAATACTCACACTGTCATGGGTTACATTTGCACAGGTTACTCATTTTGGCACATTCCAGTGATATCCCACAATCTAGGCCACAGGTAAAGGGCCACAGTCTAACTAAGTTTGTTTATAACACTAAATATTAATCTATGTAGTCTCCAGACACTGAAATTTGAAGAAACATATAGGTGTGTTTTCAGTAACAGATTCCTAGAAAAAAAAAATGTGTTAAATGAATAGCACAGTAGTTCATCAATCTTTTACTTCTAAATTTAGGACAAAATTGCATGACATGAAAATCAAGGATGAACATTTTATTCTTTCAGAATTTTTTTCTAATGCAATAGAACTTTGCATTTCCTGTATTATCTTTGTAAGTACAGGGTAAATTAACTTGACTTTAGTAGCTGCAAAAGTCATGTAATAGCATGTTCTTCCTATGCTAACATTTAGAACTGGTTAAGCATTTTCATTAGAGTTTGGTATTGTATATTGATTTTTTTCATTTTTTTTTCTTCCTGGAGAGAATAAAACACTTTTGCTTTTAAAACTTGGTCGGTTGAAATCAGCTTACTGATTTTTATCTAGAGTGTAAAGATTGCAGTAGTTTCTGGGTTGCTGCCATTAATACACATTTAGGTTATGCCAGATTTTGTCTTAATATGATCAGGCTCTGTGTAAAGTAAAATTCTGACACCACTTTACCGATATACATTTAACAAAGGCAAGAATTCTGGATCTGTATTATTAAAATGCATAGAGCAGCTATCATATTCTGGGCGTCTGCTGAAATATGCTTTTAATTGAAGCAGAATTACAGCTATATATTATCAGTGTGAATCTAGTTAGGAGTGCAGCCTCGTCTGTATTGCTTCATTGTAGTACAACAATGAAGGACAACGGGCTCTGTTTTGTGGGTTTGAATATAAATGCTATCATGTGTCAAGGGTAGGTACTCAGTGCAGGAAGTGATCACATAAAGACTGTTCTGCAAGATGTGTGCACTTCCAGTTGATGAGACAGACAATGTTTGTCCTTGAGAAGAAAGGCTAGATCCGTATATTCAGTGATGTTTGTATTTGTATTTTAGACAGGCAACTGGTGCTCCAAAAAGGGGGAGTTACATTCCCATATCCAACTTATTAGTACCATAGTACGGCAAATAATTCAGGAGAAGTCTTTTAAATTTGCTTTCTAAAAAGGGGGAGGAAAAAAGAGAAAGAGGAGGAAAAGAGTAACTTAAAAAGCCAGCTTCCAGTGATTAAAACCACTTAAGAGAAGCTGGAGCCTTTACCTGTTTCTCCATCTACCCTGCAAGGGCCAGTTGCATGATTCCCTGTGGTACATTTCATGGTGTTCCTGTCACAGAATACCTAGCAGTGCTTCAGACAAAAGGCAAAACACAATAAAATGGAATTTTTATGTGCCATATATGGCTAAGTAGGTGTTCAGCTCCTACCCATGAATATCAGTGTCCAGGTACTTAATTTTAAGTGTACAAATAAATTATTAACATTGATTTTAGGAGAGTCAAGTGAGATCTTAAATAGATGTGCTAATGTTTAGATGATAGTAACCTTCATTTCAGTGCCAATGAGTTTTTAGTCATCATACCTATGTAAAGTGTGTTGAAAAGCAAATGGCAAGTGAATATCTCAGAGTATTTAAAAGAACTGTAGAAAAATGTGAAGTCACATTCATGCCAACTGCTTTTCACGAGAGAAGAACAGACAGATCTCCAATACCATTGAAAGGTGGTACATTAGGAATGGATAGAAATGTGTATGGTTTTACACTTGACCAGTGTTTCTCAGTGTCACAAGCCATCAGTATTGTGAGTCAGAAAAAAATCCTCCAGAAGCTGTTTCAGATGGCTTAGCAAAGGATGTTATTTTTCTGAAAATCTTGGTATGCACGAAAAGCACAAGTGTTTACTGAAACATTAGTTAGGAAGGAAGAGTATGTCAGGCAAGTGTCCACATTCATTCATTAGAATTTAATTGGCTTTCTCTCTTGACCAAAACTTTTTTAATAGTCCTAAAGAAAGTTTGTTGAAGCTCTATCTGAAATATCTTTTGGGTCCAGTTCTTGAATCGGGTGGAGAATCTGGTAAGGAAATGCTGTAGTGCTTCCATCATTCCTGGTCAGTTGTCACCACCTCTTTCTGCACCGTAGGTTCAGCTGGAGGTTTTCTAACTGGGCAAGGTCACATTTAATGTATTGTCATATATTTGCAAAAAATAACATTCTGTTCCCAAGCAGATCAGGAATTTCAGTTATTAGGGACATATTAGTACATAGACACCAATATGTGAGCACAGAGAAACGAAAGTCAATTTCAGAACATATTTCTCAAGCATATAAAATAAATTTTGGATGCCAAAGTGGAGATCTTCTCTAGAGGGAATAAAATTTAGCAATGCAAGTCCACTTACTTTAATACAACATAAATTCCAATAGTGCAAGTAGTCTAAAATTATCATCATCAGTGAATACACTAATGAAATCTTGTTTTTCTTACAATTTTGAACCGCAAAAAAAAGTCTTTGGGGCATAATATGAAGATAGCATACAGGATCTGTTTTAATAAATGATGTTCAGATTGGAAATACTGTCTGATGTTAATATACTTTGAAATCTTGGTTGTTAAGCTTTTCTTTATTTAGTGAATGTTTTTGCCCATGGTGGCCACAGACATAGATATAACAGACCTGTGTTGATGATTTTAAAAAAAAAGGGTAAAAAGGGAAAAACAACAAAAGGAATTCCTTTCTTGTACTGCTCGGTGACTCAGTGTTGTCTGGAATAGGGTTATTTTGTTGACTGATTGCCACTGGATTTTTATTTATGCTTTTTAATTAACAATTACAGTTTAAATACCTCATATAAATCTGTGGTCTGTGAGGGGGGGTGGTTGTTCAACTTTATTATGTTGTTTTAGTATGCAGAAATATCACAGTATTAGATTTCGCTAGACCCCTGTTTTATAGAGGTTCTCTTTGCCTTTTAGAAGATTGAAAATGACTGCTTCATTTTGGGTTGGTCTTTGTTCCAGGTTATGTAATTTGACTACAGAAACTCTTCTTTAAGAACAACAATCAGCAAGCTTTTTCCTTTATTTTTTTTATAAAAAAGCTAAGGACTGTTTAACTAATATAGTTTTATGGGTTATAATGAGGGCACGTCAAATCATATTCACCTTTAATTTCTATAATATTATTGCAACAATGAATAAAGTACTTAATTACCTTTCCACCATGTCAGGATCTTCTCTTTTTTCCAAATATGCTATAGGAAATAAGCACAAAGGATTTAAATTGATCTCTTTTTAGACTCATCTGCTCACATAATTGATCCCCCCCCTGTTGAAACCTCTTCTTTCTGTCTGTATTCTGAAGATTTCTTTGCCAAGGTCCAGCCCCAGCAGGTTGATTACACACTTGTTACCTGTAATTCAATACAGCAGCGCCCTGTTTACAAAGTCCAGATTTCCTGTGCTGTCAGTTAGGGCAATCAGCACAAAGACCAAGAGCTTTTGGAACTAAATAAACAATGAGAAAAACATTCAGGGCTGCCAGTAACCCTTCACAGGTAATTTAACAGCCTTTGACTACAAGGCATCAGTTGCTGTAGATGTCTGCCGAGTATGAAATCTGACATTCTCCCTTGCCATGTTCTGCCAATAGGTCTGTGTGTAATCTCTCGCTGAGGTTCACTGCCGCTCTGCTGCGCTCAACCAAACCGCCTTTATTATGAGGGACGCCCACACCTGCCTTCTGTCACCTTCGTGCCCTGTACTTTTCCAAAAGGGTAGAGAAAAAAATATTTAGAATTTCAGGAGTAATAAAATTAAGGTTGCTCCCTCTCCCGTTCTGCCATTGCCTTTCCTGGTCAGCATCCTGGCCAGCACAGGCTTTTTGAGCAGTTCTTAGTAATGTTTAAATATGATGAAAGAAACCGCTTGATCGATTCTGTATAAATTGGACTCTGTTTTTATTGCAAACAAGGAACAGAGGATCACTGTTTTCTGGGCGCCATTTAAGTATTGGACATATTGTTTTATTGTCTAAAGCTTTGCATTTATGTATTTTTAATTTAACATGTTTTATTCCTGATGTATTTGGTGCCTTTCCTGTCGATTCAGATAATGATTAGAAAAGCTGTTTTAAAGACCACTGACATGTATTAAAGCAGACAAAAATCATCCACGAGGAGAAGAAAACAGAGACAGGGGTTTGTCTGGGTCTGTAAGTAAGTCTGTGTAAGAAAAGTTCACATCTTTTACTTCAGCAGGCGAATCTCTTTGCAAGCAGATAAAATTAATGTTATCTATACAAATTTAAACATGCATCTGATAAAAAAAAATCAAGCTAGCAAGCATAATACATGTAAGGTAGATGTTTATTAGTCATATAAACAACCCAAACTATCTAACAAATAAGCATTATATTGGCTGACTGCAATGAACTTAGCTCACGGAATTCTTTTTTAATTATTCCTGATATATAAATCTGTAGACATCTTACAAGCTGTTATGAAGAATCTATTTTTTCATAACTATTGTACAAATGTAAGAAATGAAAAAATTTTTTTTAAATCTGGGGAAATCTGTTATTTAATTATGTTTTAACCAGAAACTGTTTTCCTGTTCTGTTTTTACACTTCCGCTGATGAATTTCTGAGCACCTTGTGGTGGTCAGTTTAACAGGAGCTAGCTGAAGATGTTGGGCAAGAGACACTTTGAATAGTCACTGTAGCTTGATAACGATGTATCCTGATTGGGTTAGGTACATCTTGGATAAACAGTGGACTACTTTTAATGGAAGATATCACCTGGGGCTTTCATTTATTTATGGATTTTACAGTACAAAGTAATCCATATTTGACAAGAACTAAGATAAATTTAAGGCCCAGTAAAAACAGTGACCTGCAAGGGTAGATGCATTCACGTCATGCTCTGGAATTAACCTTACTTAAGTGAGAAATGAGCTCCCTCTGTGCTTAGCTGTTTGACTTGCTGTCCCTGTGCTACCTTCCACGTTTCTTTCAACAGCTGGACTGTGCTGAAGTACCCAAAGGCTCCTGTAGCCAAGAGAACATTTTCATGTGGTTTGTCACAGGTTCTGTAGAGATTTCTGCGAAGGGTACCCACAGAACAGGTGCTGCATGATTGCTTCTTTTGTGCTTCTAACCACTTTCAGACGCCCAAAGAAAATTGGAGAAAAGTGTTGGAAGGCTTGCAGTTCTTGAATTGCAGTAGCACGTTGCAGAGCAACTGCATTAGTAACTGGTAAATTATTCTGCTTTCCATTTTAGCCATTCTCTCTCCTTTACAGATTAACTGATGGTTTTTTCTATGTGTGGATGGGAGCTGGATTTAGAGACTAAGGCTGAATTATGTTTTCAAAGTGAGAACAAATCTAGATTACTAGTCTATGGTTATTGTTATTAGTTGGTTTGATGCTACGAGCAGTAACTTCTTCTGCACAGAGGTCAAAATCAAGTGGAGGGCTCATGCTACATCTCAGCTTCACTCTAAGTAGGATTATGAAGAAATTATGACTAAAAGATTTGATTTAGTAGATGCCAACAATGAACTGAGTGTGCTTCTGCTTTCAGGACATCTCTTTGCTCTAAGTTCTAAGTTCTAAGTTGATGAAATTTTGGCCTAGGCAGGTCTCTTTAGAGTTACATTTCAGTTCCCTAACTATATACCGCACACTTGAAATATTTAGATTTTATTAATTAATATTCTGCTTGTAATTTTATCCTTTTAAAAATTTTATTTTGTTGTGGTTTATTTGTGCATTCTTCTGCTACAGAACACTGGGCAGTACGTTCTAAATTTCAGCAGCAACTATCTTCAATTTAATAAATAAATAAATAAATAAAAAGAGGTACATTGTTACTGCTTGATTTTAAAAATAAAAATATTGGATTTTGCACCAGGAACCACATCTACTCCTGCATTTATCTGCCTTTCAAACTGAATGGAAAGTCCTAGTTACCATGTACCTCAATAATGTGCAGTAAGAATACTCATAACTGTTGCATATTGTTGCTTTCAAATCACATATTTCCTTAGTCTCTTGTTAGGTTTGGTTGCAGTTTTGTTTTTTGGCTACTTCTCCAGTATGTCTCATTTGGCTGGTCATGTGCAATCAGGAAAGTGACAGAAAATGACACTGAACCTTGAGTTTCCATTGCTGGTTTCCCATTCCCCAAATAGCGTGAGAGCATCTGAAGGCAAATCCCACACGTTCTGCATCTGCATATAAAAAAAGTCAGAACAAAACTACACATTGTTAGGGTTTTTTTTTTTCCTGAAAAAAATGATTAGCAGTTGTTTTCTGCACAATGAGCTAGTTTACTTCTTCGCTTTTAATGCATTGCTTCATACCTCTTCACTTCATGGCAGATTTAATACTACTCTTGATATTTTGTTATCTCTGGAGTGCAATGTGTTTGTGTTACAGTATAATTGTATTTTACACTTCTTTGTTTAACTTTTGATTCTGAAATTCATCTACCCATATCATAGGGGAGAACAGACTGAAGATATTTTAACAGCATTCTAATCATTCCTGACTCTTAATTTTTAAACAACATATTAAACGTGGTTTTTTGTCTCTCAACAATATATCAATTGAATGGGATTAGGCCACAGTTCAAAATAGTATTCTTACAAATCAATTTGATATATTTTTCAAATCCAAAAGACTCTTAAGGAGTGCCAAGGGACTTGTTCCTTACGTGTTGTTTTTCTATGAGCAGGGGTTTGTTCATTTGTTTGTTTGGTTTTAATTGAATTTGTGATGATACCTAAGCAGGTTAACTTAGAGTTGTAGGAAACACCAAAAAGATCCTTCTGTGCCATATGGCAAACTTGCATTAATTGATAAATTCCTGCTCAAAGGTGAAGTCAATAATAAGCATAAAAAATGTGAGTAGCAGAGATGTTTTAACACATACTAATGTACTATTAATTTTAGTGTCCTTTGCTGGGGTTTTACTAAAAATCAGAATACCTATCTGATGTTAAAGTGGACGCTTTTGACAGGCAGGTAAGAAAATCTAAATGGAATGGAAAGAAGATGAGGAGAAGGCAATGTTAACAGTAGGCAGACTGTTGTGTAAATGAACTCCAGGGGATCAAAAAGCAGTGCTTTATAAAATGTAATTGTAGGTTTCCTTTGTCATCCATAAGGTCTTGTCTTTCTTTTCTTATCTTGTCCTGTCTTTCACACGTGCTTTCTCTTGTCCATGCACAGTCTCTCTTGTTCTTTTTATTTTTTACTTGTTGGTTTGTTTTGTTGGTTTTTTTTTTAATTCCATCATATTCTTTATAAATTCCTTTCTTAATTGTATCAGTGCCACTAAGAATTCTAGGGGAAAAAGAATCGTACAAGACCCATAGTATCTCTGGTAGATTTTATGATGAAAGAACACACCTGAAATCTTATCAGAACATCACAGCAGAACTATCACCACAACTAGCTTGCTTTATGTTCTGGAAACTTTAGGGTAGCGGGGTTGGGATTTTTTTGTGGTGGGGAAGGGCAGGGAGGAGGAGGTAGTTATTTGGTTTTGGTTTGGTTTTGTTAGAGGGTGTTGTTTTGTTTTAGATATTGCACAGATGGGAAAATATCTTTGAACTATCTGCTCTTCTGGGTCCTTAATTTTTACTTTCTTGAACATTGGGCTGCTGTTTGCCCAGAGCATTCAGTCTCAGAGCCAGTGCTCTGCAGATTTTCTGTTTGACTCTATTCCAGTATCACAAGCTCTCACATTTAATTGTAGATTGCATAGTAATTGATATTTACCTTAAGCCTCAGCACCAGAATTCAGGTGACTACATGAGAATCTTCTCTAACTTTTTTTTTATTTATTTGTTAAAACATTCAGTCTTAATTATAATGGAAATATACTCAGTGTGATCTTGGACAACTTAGCTTGGGCACAAGCTTCTGTAACTTTATGTCCAAATTTCTCAGTAGTAGTGAGGTGTGAGTGCATAGCAAGCTCAAAGAAATAATCCTGGTTATTTCCATGCAGGGAATGATTAGGCCTTTTGCTGTTCCTCAGCCTTATGTGGTCCTGAGTGGAAGGAGACAGTCATGTTGCCATGGGTTTGTCATTACAGTGGCTGGAGGCAGTAGCAAAGTCTCTGGTGGTAGAAGAGAGGAGGAAGAGGGATTAGACCTGGGGCCAAGGAAGCGAAGCAGTGGGAGTGTGTGACCTGCAAAGCATTGCCTGGTTTCTAACGTGAGGTCCTGCTAGGGGAAGAGTTTTCAGCAGGAGGAACGAGATCGAAAGTATGTATTTTTACAAAGCTTGTTTTGTTGACTCTTTCTCTGCTCTCCTTTATGCATAAAATAAATAGAATTTAATAAGGTGTATATTTACTTTTTGGCCTTGAAATAGTGGGTCAGTAACCATGCTGTTTACTTGTTGGTTCCTACAATGTCACTTCTCCCTCCCTCAGGTAAAAACAATTTTGCAGCCTCTCATCATTTTCAAATTGATTTTACAGGAATATGCCATTAATGACCACGCCAAAGAAAAAAAGCTGGGGTTGGGATGTTACTCATAGACATGATAGATGCCAGTGAGGAGTATGTCCAGGATGCAAGTATGTAGTAACAAGGCGGTTGGTTCTGCTGCTTCTGAAGCGGCTCTTTACAGAAAATGTAATAGGATTTTCTAACCTGTACATATTTATTTCCTAACCACATCAGCAGTAGCCTCAACTGTTAGTGCATGTGAGCTCTTTTAGGATATAAAGTTTAGTGCATCTATTAATGTTTTTTCTGCAGTATTCTTCTGCACCTCAGACCCGTCTGCATGCTGAAAGCAAAAGAACCCCTTCTAAGTTAACATAGAGCAGGAAATCTTTTAGCTTTCTGTATCTCCATCACCTCCACTTCTATGAAAGCACCGGTATTAGATCAAGGCATAACACTAGGTTTGTTTGAAAATGTGTTCCTGAAAAATCTAGCATTTCTGCTGTAACTTACTGGTCTTTCAGATGCTAGCATATATTCTGAATTTAATTGTTCTTCCAAAATAAATCTTCCCATTTTATATTCTCATCTCTAAATCAGGTTGCACAATGAAATTGATAGCATATTTAGTTTCTTCCTTTAAAAATAAACATAGTCTGTCAATGGTATTCTATAAAAATATAGGTATAAAAACAAATTTCAGATATGTATTACCCTTATATATCACCATAATGGAAATCCAAGCAGAATTTATTTGTCACAATCAGTAACTGCAGTGATTGTGTCCTTATAAAAATAGATGTTTCTTTAATAATGTATCAAATAAGTTTGTAAAAGAAAAAATGGCAAGTCATATATATGAGCTCACTAACAGAAAGATAGTGTTGAGATTGGTTTTCAAGGGTTAAATATCTTAGTACTAATGTTAAATGCCTGAAATTTATTTTAACATGGATGTTGGTTGAATAATCTGTGTGTGCCTGGTTCTGGACTATGAACTTTAGAAAAAATCCTTTAAAGCAAAACATTGGAGTTATATTTTTAAACATAATTTTAATGTAGGTTTAGTATCACTGTCACAGAATCTAAGGCTTCTTTGGAAGAAGCTACACAGTTAATGGTTTTATAAAGAGATTGCATCATTGAGACTTTCGTGATGGATTTGTAAATACTACAGCAAAACTTGCAGCTATAAAACAGATCTTACCCAAATGACAAGTTGAAACACATAATTTTATTTATTTATATATTTTAATCAATTTAGTACTCAGGAAAAGTGCCAGATTGACAGCAACAGAGACTGAATACCTCTATTCCACACATTCCACACACCTCTATTCCCTGCTGATGTCTTCACCTTGGTCTGTAGCTACCACCTTTAGACACGAGTAGTTCAGTTTACATTCCTATTCACTCTTAAGACCAAAAATGCCATCAGGAATGGCAAATGTGTTGATGTTGCAGTGGAAACTACACAGAACTGCCGGCTGTTGTTGGAGGGACAACTCACACTCTTGATAAACCACTGTCCTGGACAAGTTTCAAAACAATGTGAAGTATATGTAAAGGTTTCTATAGTCCTTTGCCAAAGTCCCAAGGTGGTTTTTCAACTGGTCATAGTATCCCTCTTTGCTTCCTGACTGACTCTAGCCAGTGCCAAGAGCTTTTACACTCTATTCACGCATGATTGCACTTCAGTTGTTGCTTGAGCAACTAATCAGAGAATCAGTCCCTCAATTACATCCTTTTTTTTTAGTTCAAAGAAATCAAATTAATTGTCCCTCAAGACCAGGTTTGAAGACTTATCCAGAGGAAGCTTATTTGAGCTTTGCCTCTTCCTCCCCATGACTCTTACTCTACCAGTGAGTGGTTAGAAATAAAGTATCCCTAGAGGTGTTCAAGGCCTGGCTGGATAGGGCTTTGAGCAACCTGGTCTAATGGGAGGTGACCCCCCCATGGCAGGGGGACTGGAGCTCGGTGATCTTTAAGGTCCTATCCAACCTAAACCATTCTATGAAGTTATACTGGCAGAAGAGATTTAGCAAATTGTAGAGGCTTGGATGGACTTGACTTAGGTTTGACAGTAGCATGTCTGCTTTCTTTTGAAGCTTGCCTTGTCTTTCTGCCATAGCAGCAATGGAATTCAATTGGAGGCAGCTATTTATGCTTCTACACTGGGATTGGGATTGGCATTGGCTTTGAGCTAGAGTAGTCAACCTTTATTATTTCTTTAAACCTTGAGTAAAATAACTGTTCTGTTACCCAAATTCCCCCATATTAACTAGGTGCTACTAAGGATAATGAGTAATGGTGTAATATTATTTCATTGCTAAATAGAATTAAGATGTTCTTAAAGATAGTAATGCAGAGATGTGCCACTTCATCACACTGGTCTGGTCAGAACATTGATGTTAGATGTGAAATAACAAATTATTTTTTTTTCTATAGTTTTCAGGATTTATTCTGAGTGTATTTTTTAAAACTATACTGTTGGACACAGTTATTTACACTCTCCCCTGAAAAGGAGCTGCTACTAGTTGTTTAAAATAGAAACATGAAAACAAAAATAGGAAACCTATTCTTTGGGGGAATTTTGTACTTGCAGATGGGTAAAATAATTGAAGCACTGTATTATTCACAGATTTAATTGGAATGGTAAAATTTCATATTGGTTGAGAAAAATTCTATATGATTTTACTTTAGTGCCTGATGCTTTTTGGTTGTTGTGGTCAAGTTAGTGGCTGCTGATGCAACTTAAGCTCTAGAACTGGTGTAACACTGGTCTGCAGAAAAATATACATGTATTTTTGTTATCAAAAGTGAGCAATTTTTCTGTAATACTGGTGATATATTCCTCTATTGTGCTGTCCACATGACACAGCTTTTACAGATACGTGTGATACTTGCCTAATACCGTAATTTTTTAGGTCAGATCTCTGCTCAGTATTAAGTGCTATATCTTACTTAGCACACGTGTATTAATTACCAAGTAGATTTTTGTTGTAGTTAAACATTTGATTGTGTAGCTGGTTTTGTAGGAAAGTTACCTATGCTTTATGAGTTCTACTCTGCTGTAACTTTTCTTAAGAGAGTAGTAATATATATCTTTAAGTGAACGGATTCAGATGGGCTAGCAGTAAGATCAGAGCTTTGCAACAGGAGCAGCTCAGCTTCAGAAGCTCTGGAATCTTAAAGTTTTTAGCTTCTGAAAGCACTATTGTGAATACTCTGAAAAAAAAAAAGTTAATTCTTCAAAGTAAGTAAAAAATTTTAATAATTTTTGTAGATGATCATGTGGTAATTATTAAACTAATATGTAATTAGCATTTTCTAATGACAATCATAATCTTGACAAATGCTTTCATTCATTTTGTTCTGATCATTAAAGACTTTAAAAGCACTGATTTTTGTTAACTGAGTCCCTTGGCTATTCATCAGTGATGCAATTCAACCTAATACTCCAGTGGCCAGTAATCAGAGAGTTGCCTATTAAGTGAAGGAAATTTTATCATTGTCTTTATGAACATCACCTTTATTTCTTCACTAACACAGCAGGTAGATAGAACTTTAAGAGCATCCAACTCTTACATATTCATTCCTTTTCTAAAATGGTGAATTACATTTGGATGTTGATAATCAGAATTCAATAAATATTTTGCCAATCTCTGAGGTTGTTCAGGTACAGTATTTTTTCAGTATTCATCTTTGTTATTCCTTCTTAAAGGTTTGACTTTCTTTGGGGAGACATCATAGTTTTTTCTCTAGTAAAAGTATTGTCTTTTCTTCAGAAGCAAGCACCATCCTTGCTCTTTTGAATTCCTATGGATAGCTATTACCTGTGATATGTTATCCATGATCTTGAATCTCTAAATTGGTACTTAAATTACTTCAGAGATACTCTACTCAACATGGCATGCCTAAATGTTCTTCTATATGCAGGCAACAGATCCTCTAGTCAGTGCTGATATTTGAGTCTCTTGTTTATCCCACTGCTTGGCCCAAGTCCTTTCCCCTTGCAATTCCTTGTATTTTTGAGCTCTCTGATGGCAGAGGTACTGTTCTCATCCTTAGCTCTCTGTAGCAACTCTGTGGCTTCTCAGATCTCTGTCCTTGCTTTCCTCAAGCACAACCAGAATTCATGGTCCCTCTGCAGCCCAACTCTCCTTTTTTGAGCATGTTTGTCCTGCAGGGTCTCAGTTTCCCTTTTTTCCCCTGCAATTAGAATGAGGTTATTTTATATTTACAGAATGTGAAAGATAAACAAGCAGGCAAAAAGTATAGCAGTGTAATACACAGTCACCAAAATATTTCTGTCTTTGTTTATTTTAGACTTTTGAGTTTATGCAGAGCCAAACTGACTTCAAAAATAAAGGATGGATGATCAGAAATGTGGATAAGGACAGCATGTTCCTCTGCTTTATTTAGCATTGAGCATATTAATGGGTGCTCAATAAATGGTAATGATTTTGGAGACATGATGATTGATGTTTCCTGGATCAAAACTTAGAGGTTTTGTTTAAGAACAGCCCAGCTGGCAGAGTGATCCTCTTTTGAAACTGTTTGTGATCAAAATATGTCAGAGTCATATCTATGAAATACACTAGGCAAGACTTTTTGTCAGGGGATTGGTTAATTTATTTTAACAGTAAACTATCAAATGTATCATTGATTATTCATCCCTCCTGTCACACCATATTCCTATCAGGGAGTTAGAAGGTTGCTCTTTTCTCTGCTTTC
>VZTM01027157.1:0-19674 GCA_013400555.1 Jacana jacana | reverse complement strand
TTTCCCTTTATGTGTGCGTTAGAGACTTGCTGATGATTGTCTCTATTCTTTAATGCGGTGACAGAACTACTGGTGTTGTGTTAGGAAAAAAATATATGGGCTGGATGTTTGCTGAATTTGTGTGAGCAAGGAATAGAGATATAATTGTAGTAAATTGCCAGCAAAAGAAACAAAAGGAGAGCATAGGTAAAAAGATCCTTCTGAATTTCAGCTACTGTTAAGGAAGCATGGTAATGGACATCTCACAAGGCTTCACTTACCACTGCTTTTCATTGTGAAAAGGTCTAATCTCCGGTTTGAGAATGGAGAATAAGAGATGAAATGTTAGGAGCTGATGCTGCAGTGGATAATCTCTGGATATGTTGGAGCAGCTAGGACTGACATCCAGAAAAATGACTTATTATGCCAGGCTGAGAGAAATGTAATTCTCTTAAAGAGTGTTTACTGCAGTAGTTTTTAGCAGTACATCAGCCACTACTTGATCTCTTCTTTGCTAACAAAGGATTGCTCAGAACAAGTAGAACACCTTGTCCCAATCATCTGAGGCAAAGATGAAGTAACTAATTTGCTGTCCAAGGCCGTTACCTATCTGTGCCTGAAGAAGTAGCCTCTCTCCCTGTTAGAGTAACTGATAGTGGGGCTGCTGGAGAAGATTAAGAAATGCTCAAAAATTAGCAAGAGCTGGTGCACAGTGGGAGTGGATAGAGATGGCACCTGAGCTTCTTCAGGCACCCTTCCTAGTAGTGTACTGCAACTGCTTTTATTAGGGAGTAGGAAGAGCCGCGCTCTTCTTAAGTTTACCATCACCACCACCCTTATCCTCTGAAAAGCATTGTTCTCGGGAACAGAATCTTACTAGATTGTGTGCTGCTGCTTTTCCTAGTAGTTTCACTCCCCTGATATGAAAAGTTTATCACAAAGTGATTGTTCTTTAGAAATGTTAAATCACCCTTTTTTTTTATCCTTGTTCCCCTGCTGCCTGTCACAAATCCTCTGTGGCCATAAAATAGTTGAGAACAATAATGCTTTGAGCCAGGCTTACATTGAAATACCTGCTATCAGCTGTACTCCATCACAGGTTGCACTTGGGACTGTTTGCTCCTAGGCTTGCGTTTGTTGCACTTTTTATCTGGATGAAAAGAAAGTTGTAGACAGAAAGCAATAGCATAAGAGAAGTCTTTCTTAGCAATCTATTCTTTGAGAACTGGTGGCGTGTTAAATTCTTCAGCAGTCAGAAAAAGATAATTAATTTTCTGTAGTGCTGAAGGGTTGTTCTGTGTTCACAAATTAATTCAGATAATGGTACGAGGTAAAATTTAGATATTACTAATAAGGATACTCAAGCACTTTGACCTTGGGAGTCATGGCATGTCTGTCATTAGAGGCCTTCACACAGGTTAGGCAAACATCTGTCAAATGACAAAGCTATAGGTGATTCTGCTGAAACAGGTTAGTCTTGAATAGGCTTTCAAGGGTCCCGTCTGTCCTTCCTCTACAGGTGGAATAATTTTGTAATTTCCTTTGACTATTTCCAAAGTATTCTACATGTTGTGCAGTACAAATTTCTTTTGGATGTATTTCTCTTATAGGTCACGGAGATTGAATCATTGAAGAATACCTAATAATTTTCTATCACCTTACATCAGACTTATCTGTACCCATCAGGCAGAGATATAAGCCAGGCAGAGTTCAGTAAGTACATACTGAAGCTAAACAGCTGCTGATTTTACAAAGTTACCTCAAAAATAGCAGAGCTGGTGGTTAAACCTCTATTACTTGGCTAGCACAAGAGTTTTTCTCTGAAATTCCACTTAATCCAGTGCATGTATATCTAAAATAAGTTGTCTGACCGGTATTTCTTCTGCTGTAATATTTGTAGCAGTGGAGCCTTTAAGGAAATAACTAATTGCTATTTTGATGGGGAGAAAAAAATAACTAAAAACTTGTAGCAAATGTCCTAAGCTTGTTCTCTCTTTTTTTTTTGGATAAAAACAGTGGTATAGCTGTGGTGACAGCAAATCAGACTTGTGGGGAGAGGTAGTGGCTTTTCTTAGACAAGCTCATACAGTTGGTAAAAGTAGATAAGCTTTTAAGCCTGATCTTGCCCCCCTGTAGTTTTCCAGGAGAGAAAACCCCCAAAGTCCTATTTTGTGTGTTTCCAGGTAACACAGTAAATATCTTCATACAGTAACCTCAGAAGCTTATATTTGTGTGGCTGTGCTGTGTTTACACAAGCTGCCTAGGTGAGATCACTTGCTTTGCAGTGTGATTGGTACATGTCATACTATTAGCAGCTCTGCTGCATGGAGATCTGGCTATTCATAAATGCCCAAATAACATCATGAGGTTACAGTGAGGGAGCCAAACTGCACGTTTTTAGATCATAATCCTCTAACTACGTGCACAGAAGCAGGGGACCTGTGACTAATGCTCTTACGGAGTTTCAGTGAGGCAGCTGCCAGAGTACATTCAGATGCAGGGTGTTTTGTCAGATTTTAAGGTTCACCTCATCTTTCATAGCCCCTACAGAATGGCAAAACAATCCTTTTTGTTGTCCTATAAACAGGTAGGGACACTAATAAATAGGAAGACCCAGTTATCTTACCTATCTGACTTGGCAGTCTAAACAGAAGTTAAGTATCAAGAAGTCCTCCTTTTGAGCAGTAGGGACTGCATAAGAGTGATGAGCTTTAAGAAGGGGTTGGTTTTGCTATATTTATTTCCATGTCTTTGATGTGGGTTCCCTGGATATGTTATCCAGAGTAAGGACTGGACCATGAACATGTTGCTGCAAAATTAATAGTCACGAATGTGTTTTGAATGACAATATCCTTCTTACTCTGCAGGATATAAAACCATACTTAAAAAATTCAAGGAGTAATACTCATGAATACAGAGAGTGTACAGGAACAAGATAACAGCTATATGATGAAATCTGTTGGAGGAGGCATTCATCAAGCCATATTTGTACTAGGGCTTTAGCTTCCCCTCCTACATGAAGGTAAGGGAGAGTGAGAAGATTGCTATTATCACAGTACTTTCACGCTCTGGCAGACTAGGGGACACAGGGTTTTGTTGACTTACAGTAAAAACTGCATTTAAAAGATTTAACTTGGCAAGCTAAGGTAGGAAGGTATATCTCCTGCAGAATGTGAGTGTTTTGTGTGGTTTACACAAATACAGCAAGTAAGCTCATTAGCTACTTGAATCTCCCTAGGGCTATTGTATATTGATGTTCCTCATTTCTGCCCTAAGCTTGCGTGGAGGCAATGTACTCCCAAATATCTGTGGCTTATTTGTTTGTTTCTTAAGTATAACTCCACTTCCCAGCGGAATAGCTGTCCTCTTCTGCAAGTAATGTCCTGGTTATGTTTATGTAATGCTTTGTGTGATCCCTTGGAAAAAGCATAGGCGGATAAATAGCACGGATAAGTAATGGGAATATGTGTACAGCATGTTTTGTGCTGCTGCAGTGGGCGCACCTGAACTGGCTCTGACAGGCTGGTACGGTGCAGTGAAGGACTGTGCCAAGAGATAACCCCAGGTCCCAGAAGCCGTCCAGCGTTGCTGCCTAGCGCTGCCCTGCTGTCAGAGACCCATGCTGAAATGGTAATGCTGCTTCCAGAGCTGGCTTGTTGAGAAGTTCCCTTTGGAGCTCTCTGTCATGGCTAAATTGTCCTTGTTCAAATCCATGGCCCAGATTTCTACAGAGCTTTTTCATAAAGCTGTTATTGTAGCCTGGATGAGACCAAAGGAAGCGAATCAAATGTTAGGCTATGTTACAGGCTAGGGAAAGCAAGACAAGACATGGCATTGTACATTTTCACCTTGAATGCTCTTTAGCTTTGGCTGTCTTACAAAAGGCGCATCAGAAATAGGCAACTTGCGTTAACAGAACGGGCAGGATTTTGGATGAGATGAGATGATGAGAAAGGATAGGGGAGGGATTAATGAATGAAAAGAGCTAGTTGTGTGTTCTTGTCTATCGTCTTATTCTAAGAAGTGATACATAAATTAAAAGCCATAGTAACTTTTGTGTAAAGCAGAATGTTACAGGATACTGTGGAGGCAAGAGGAAAAAAAACCTTAAAGCCTAGTTCTCACCCACTCCTCCTCCCAGAAATCCCAGCTTGCCTCCCCATTGTCAATATTTGCACTAGTTATATTGAAGGTGTATGGTTATAAAAGTCTAACAGAGAATAGCAAGATCATCAGTGACATAAAGGACATAAACACCGAATCGTTATAGCATGCCTGGACAGACTGTTGCCACTGATGTCTCTTTTTGGTATCTGATAGCTGCACCTGGTGGGGATGGTAAATGATGGGTTTTAGTACATAGCTTTAAAAGAGGGAGAGGAGGGGAGTGAGGGGACAGTATAGCTCAAAGCACCAAACAAGCATTAAATAGCCCTAACACGGAGCCCACCTCACTAGATGTGCATAAAGCACCCTGTTTGATCCCTGCTGTGTGCCAGGAGACTGAAACAGAGATAAGGTTAAACAGTATGTACAGAATTCAAGGGCACAGTTTCTTTTTCCTTTCTTATCTGTACGGGCTTTTCAATTGACTTTTAATCCTTCTTACACAGACTGTTTAAATCCCGTCAACACTGTTTATAAATGGAGGGGTTTTTTAATAACTCAGCCTTACCCAAGCAGGCAGTTTTCAAATTGCTGCTGTATTCATTAAATCTCTTAGTGTTGCCAGCTGTCCACTATCTGCTGCCTACTGAAAGGCTTTGAGTCCCTCTCTGGGACTTAACTGTTTTTGTTAAATTGCGTTAAGAGGTACTCCAACATGTTTTGTTACTGGCCTGTAGTGTTAATTACAAAGTCCATGATGGTTTGATGTCTGCAAATCTGTGTGATAATTAAATGCTCTTTGCAACTGTCATTGATTGTAATTGTTCTGAAGAGTAGAAATAAAGACAGACATCTGGAATTTCTTTCTCTGATGCTGCAGATTTAATAACATATAAGGTCTCTAAATAATACAGCTGATTTTAGAAGGAAATTGTAATAAAGTCTGTAAAATTACACTGAAGGCTAATTTTTGTATGTAACCACTGCTGTATGAACCACTGACATAACCAGCTGGAATTGTCCCAAGCTTGGGTGCGTGTTTGTCCAAAGAGAGAAAACAAATACAGTAGCTGCAGTGGGAGGACAGATAGGCTACCATTTCATTTTCACATTGAGTCTGTGTATTTCTGTTTGCCTGCAGCTCTGCTTAATAATAAAACTTGGAAGTTCAGTTCTAAGAATTGAATCCATCTACAGAGGTCATACAACAAAGCTTTTGGGACACTGGCAAGGATTTAGTTGAAGTTTGGTCACAGACACTCAGGTAAACCCATGTTTTCCATTAAGTGCCTGCCCTTCACAGAAACTTTCCGTGAATCTTAAATTTTCATGGTTTGAAACTTCAGTGAAGTTGTATCACATAACAAACCTCACCCCCCAGAAAAGTGCTTTTAGTCTGAGAGATATGATTTCCACTCAGTGCTGATGTGCTACACAGCAATTTATAAAGCTGCTGTCCTGGGTGACTCTCTGTACTAAGGGAGGGCTGTCCTTAAGCCAGGCAAGTAGAGCAATACTTTTCCCTAGGAGGCCCTGGGCCCACACCTAAGCCTCTGGTTTGATTCCTTCATTTCCAGAAACTGCCTTTTCTGGCTTTAATGAAGGGTGGATCTAATGGTCAGGCACTGGGGAGGAACACAGCCTGTTTTCTTCTACTTTTTACATGTATATGATGTACAGGGAGAATTTTCAACCTTTTCAACCTCTACCCTTCCGAGTTCTTCCACGGTAGAAGGAAGTTGTGGTGTGATACTAGCTGAAACTCAGTCTGCACTTACTGAACTCAAGTTTCAGGTTCATAATAACAAGCTCAAACCCAGATAAATTCTGCCAGACTTTGTATTTCCTGGGGCAGTTCAGACATTTTCAGTCTGCGAGTGGCTTTCATAATGAGCCACCAATGAAGTAATAACCTGCTCTTGCAGAGCTAGAGGTCTTGCGGAAATACTGCCAATGTGTGGCATAGCAGAAATCAGACTCTTGTGTACCTTGAAAGAATGCCTTTGGAGATGGAGGTTGAGAGGAGTGCTGTGGGCCTGCTTTGCTTATGGGGTGCTGTCCTGAAGCTCCAGAACATCACTCTAACCCCTTTTGCAGTTCTAGTTCGCATACCATGGAAGAGCCCAGGGGTCCTAGTTTAAGAAGCAGTTGGGGGCAAGAGAGATTGAAAACAATAAAACCATAGGAAAGTCTTATCCCTATTCCTCTCTGTAATTCCCACTATTGTATGTGGGACTTTCCATAACTGTGTTTGCTGGGAGAGCCTCCTCTGTTCTGTACATGGCACTGCACAGTAATCACCAGTCCTCGCAGCAGCAACGTCTAGAGTCACTAGAGCAGCAGGTGCCTCTGCAGTACAGATCCAGAGGACAATTCAGTTACTGCCCAATCAGACTAACAGTAAGTGATTCAAGCCAAGGTAGTAAGAAAAGGAATTTGTTTTACAGTAATTTTTCAGTCTGAAGTAGAGAAGTAATGGTGGGAAGGTGGAACAGTGAGAGGAATGAAGTTGGTGTAGGGAGGAGGGAGCTTGAGCTGAGAAGAGGGAAGTCAGCTTAGAATTGTAGAATCGTTCAGGCTGGAAGAGACCCTTGGGATCGAGTCCAACCATCAGCCCTACTCCATAAAGTTCTCCTCTACATCATATCCCTCAACACCNATTTTTTCCTAATGTCCAGCCTAACCCTACCCTGCTGCAGCTTGCAGCCATTCCCTCTCGTTCTATCGCTAATTAACTGTGAGAAGAGACCAGCACCAACCTCTCTACAATGCCCTTTCCAGCAGTTGTAGAGAGTGATGAGGTCTTCCCTTGTCCCCTGGTCTGAATCTAAAAGCCCAGCAGTTCTCTACACGTTCTCAGCAATTTTAGGCGTCTTCCTCAGTTAACTGGCTTTTCTGTTGTGACTGTATTTGCTGAAGGGCCCTCCCACCAGGGAAAAACCTGGTGTACAGGCCTTACCAGTATACATGTATTAAGGAATGCATACGTAAGTTGGTATCATCTAAATTTAAAGAGTTCCAGTTTCTGCATTTGATTCATATTTAAGCAGATTTCCATGACATAAAATAGGTCATGAACCCAGGGTCCTGCTGAAATGTGTGCGATCTTCTGAATCTCCTGTGTGCCTTTGGCTGTACTAGTCAGTTTGCAAAAGTTCTGGGCAAAGGAAAAAGGTGGAAAATAATTTCACAGCATGGAACAGAGGTGCTGATTCTTCGAAGAAGTACCACTTAGAAGTTAATTTAAAAGCTTGCTTTCTGGGTCTTTCCCACCCACTTCTCACATCTTTGCAACACTGCTTTAATTTAAAGTTTTCAAGTTGGTTTAAGTGTACTTAAAATGGGGTCCTCTGCTTGATACACACTGTTGTTTGTAAGCAGCAAGCTGTGGAGATTAAACACCCTTCCACCACAGGAACTGCAGGCTTTCCAGGGTAATGTACAAAATACACTTATGTAATGTTTGAGGTTGTTACCAGACTAAAAATATGTGCTCTTTCTCCGGGCAGTTCGCTTAAATCTTCACATCTAATTTGTTGACTCTAGTTCCCCTCATGTTCCTTTCACAATGTACTGTTAGTTACAAATTTTCTGAGCAGCTGCCCACTCCCTTTGCCCCCTGAGACAATTGGGAACATGGGCTAAAGGTTGTAGATGGTCTGATCAGGAAGTTCATGCTAGTGTCAAATGCAGTTGCGCAGCTTCTCCAACATTTGGTGGAAGTTTTGTGTGAGGAGAAGAGGAAAACATATTTAGGGAGAGACTTGTATAAAACATATGGGAGAAATGGATGCAGCTGTATTCCTTCAAATCTGATGGTGACCAAAATAGCAGGATAAATGCCATTAACATTTAGGTGATACTTTGCTAGTTGACAGAGAAAAGATGAAACAAATTTGGCTTTAAGTGGTTTTAGTTTTCAAACAGTAAATATCATGTAAAGTGTTGTTGCTCTATCCTGTCAACAAACTGTTTATAAAAAACCCACCCAGTTATCATGTGCTTGTATTTTATTTTAAAAAAAGTTCTAACCATGCATAGCTCAGTTATGAATTTAGTAGGATAATCAAATGCAAAGTTCAATTACTTTAAAATAGACAACTTCTATTAAGAGAGCTTGTTCTAAAAAGGAGTGGAAAAGGCATTTACTTGCCAAGTTCAGACCTCTGTTTCTACTGCAGCTCTTGATGATATTCCTGACTTTTAAATAGGCTGCAGTCCTTCCCATGCTCTAGGCGCTTGGGACCGAGCATGTTCTCACCTACTGTTGACTGAGAATCGTTACCCAGTAACTCTCAACATGAAGCCGATTGCTTTAAGGCTGTCTTGGACACCTCTGTGTCCAATGTTCCTTAGTGGTGTACTTTTAGAAAAAAGTTTTGCACAGTGACTCGTTTGTGGTTGTTCTCTCTTTTTTAATAAATGTCACATAAATGTCAACAAGCTGGCAAGCACAGCAGGGTTGTAGGATAACTATGGCCAGTACCTTTCTGTCATCCTTATATCCAGATGCCTTCTTAACTCACCCTCTCTCGGAGAGTATTCTTGTCATTCCTCTATACTCTGGCCTGGATTTGTGCCATCTGTCCCATACATGCTGGTTGCTTATTACCAGGCTGTCCTGTCAGCGCTTGAGGGTGTAGTGTCCTCTCCTGGGAAACTTGTGGCCGGTAAGGCTTTCTTAAAACAAAGGATCATTTGTTGATACGTAGAGCAACAATTCAGAGACAAGAATATTGAGCCAAAAATCTAAATGTATGTTTTGTTTTATGTGAATGTCTGTCTTGTTATGAGGCAGAGCAGGCAGTTGTGTTGGTGTTTTTTTTCCATCAGTGGGTACCCATGCAGAGACTTGGTCTGTTTTTAGGACTCCATAAATAGTGCTGGCATTACCCACAC
This sequence comes from Jacana jacana, assembly GCA_013400555.1. Lineage (NCBI taxonomy): Eukaryota > Metazoa > Chordata > Aves > Charadriiformes > Jacanidae > Jacana > Jacana jacana. The sequence goes on along the minus strand of VZTM01027157.1, from coordinate 10,689 downwards.
ACATTCCTGTCCCTTCCACCCCTGTCCTGCTCTTCCCTCCCCTCCTGGAAGATTGTATAGACAAGGGGAAAAAGGAATTTGGTCATTTGAGGCTTCTAGTAGCTGTTTACACAGTCTTTGTAAAATTATTACTGTGTGCATACACTCAGGGGTCTGATGTGTTTGAGGCAGGTTCAGAACTACTCTTCATGCAATGCTTGGGATGTCACAGGCAGTGCCCAGTGAAGTGGATGTATTCTGGATGCACTGCAGTTACTTTTCATGGTTTTTCAAAATGTGTTGATTTAACATCATGTATGCTGGCCACTTGGGCTGTGCCCACAGGTGTTCCTATCCAGAGATGTGGGGCCCCTCTCCAGTGATACCTTTTATTGTGAACCAGCTCCCCAGCCTGCCTCTCGCGACTTTTCCTCTTCCCTCTGCCCATCCAAGCAGCTAGGTTCAGAGGTTTACAGCCGTTAGGAGAGTTTGTCCAGTTGCTGTATCATGTGGAACAGAGCAAAGTCCTCCACTCCTAACATATTTGCTGCACAAGTTTATATGGGGGTTATCTTTCTTTCCTGTTGAGGTCAGCTTAGGCGTGGTCAGACGATGAATCTTGATTGCTTGTACAAGACCATTTCCCTCAGCCAGGGCTATGCGCTGCCAGAAGCAACCTGAAGTCTCAAGTGACCCTAGTATAAAACGTTGGCTTCCAGCAAAGTCTTGATTGTATTTCAACAAAATAACGAATGCAGGACAGCTATTAGGAAAGTGCCTGCCTGGGTGTGTAATGCTGCATTAATCTTCTGTAGCCCCGAGAGCAAATTTATTGTAGAAAACGTGGCTCTTGCATGTCAAAGAAAGAATATAGATGATATTGCAATATAATAGAACGATAGAGTGACAGAACAAGAGGGAATGGCTGCAAGCTGCAGCAGGGTAGGGTTAGGCTGGACATTAGGAAAAAGTTTTTCACAGAGAGAGTGGTCAGTCAGTGGAATCAGCTGCCCAGGGAGGTGATGGAGTCACCATCCCTGACTGTGTTTAAGAGTAGATTAGATGTGGTGTTGAGGGATCTGGTGTAGGGGAGAACTTTGTAGAGTAGGGCTGATGGTTGGACTCGATGATCCCAAGGGTCTCTTCCAACCTAAATGATTCTATGATTCTATGATAAATGTAGGGATGCGGGGTTTTATTTGTTTATTCTAACAGAACCTGCCTCATGGAAGCCACAAGAGGAGCCCAGAGACCATTTGCCACGGCTGAACCTCCCTTTCTGGATCCCTGTCAGTGAGTGCAAGCTCTGAACTTCACCTGCTAGCTGTGGACATTTAAACACTTTGCCTTAGCAAAATCACTCCCACCAGGCTTAAGTTTAAAGCTAAATTGCTGATCCTCAGGAATCCTCTCTCTTTCTCCTGCCCAATGCCCAAGTTCCGCCCTGCCAGTCTTCCCTGGTTGGAAGCCTAATGCACATCCTGGCTCTGGTTTGTCTTTGAGCCCCAGGTCTAAGCTCAACAAAATGATTTCTCCTGGGCTCATCCCAGCCTTGCTTGTTTTGGCTGTCATGCAGTGATCCTTGACAGCTCCAGACCTGTACCTTGCCAAGTAATTCCTTATTTGCTACAGCTCTAGGATTTGGTCTCTGGCCCTTGTTGGCTACAATCCAAGCTTGGTTTAGCCTCAGCCCTACCAGCTCCAGAAGGGTGTGATGACACATGTAAATTTCTTTCAAGTCACAATTCACATTAGGGTACTCTTAGGAGGATTATGTTTACAAACATAATAGAATGAATTATTTTTGTGGCAGTGTCTCTCAGGAGAAGGACTTCTCAGGAAGATGACAGACACATCTCGCTGATACAGAGAAATCATCCTCTCTGTTGCTGTTCATAATATAGGCATGTCAGTAAATGAACCAGAGGTTTTGGCTAGTTATCAGTCTACTGCCTTCGGTGATCATTGCTGCGTCTTCATTGGTAGTGAAACCACAGCCCAGTTCTGCCCAAGGTTTTATTTGCTGCATTGTGTTTTGCTGACTTGGAGTCCCTTCTAAGCAGGTCGAGGGCAGTTGTCACGCTGGTGAGAAACAGAGGGGACAGGTATGGATTTGTAGCTTCACCGGCAAAATGAGAAGGTGTTTAAATGCAACAGCTTTGTATCCAGTAGAACAGATTTATAACCTCAACTATCAACTGTAAACACCAAAAACCTTTATTTAAGGATGTGATCCTCATTTTCATAGTCTTCTGGTAAACTTTGTGTGTGTTTAGTATGGTATGTGTACATTTTTATTTATTTACTTGTCGGTTGTTTATTTACTTTACACGTGAAAGCCGCTATAACTCAGGCTGTGATGCTAGCTTGATTGCAAGATACTGATTGCACTATGGAAATGTGAGACTGCAGCATGTCTGCCGTGTGTATTTTGTTTGTGGCTTCAGTGCATTTGAATCTGAGGGGCTACACACACAGTGCTGGCCTTTCCCAGGACTTTTGAAGTATCACATCTTTAAAATGCTGTACAGTAAGTAGTCAGGGTGGTCCAACAACAGTAGGTGGCCTTTCCTCTCTCACAATTGCAAGTGGTTGGTTTAAAATTGTGATTGTTAACAGACTGAGGATTTAAGGCTAAGTTCCAATGTTGCAGTTAACTTTTCTGAAAAAAGAAATCAAGACACTTGACAGGATTTGAACAGAAAGTGCTAGAATTGGTTTCAGGCCTGTTTTGATTTAATTCTCCTAGCAAATAGGCATTTGTGAAGGTGGGTGGGGGAAGGTATTAAGTTCCACTGGTTGGATGTCACCATTGCAGAGAGCAGCGTTGCAAAGCACAGAAAAGTTTGTGGGTTTATCAAGATCTTGGGCAGCTCAGTTGCAGAAATCCCCCTGCAATTTTACAGTTCTCCTGCAGGATCCAAAGCCTCTGTGGCCAGTGGAAAAGTGCCAAGGTGATAGTGGGGGTAGGAGGGTAAGGAGATGGTCCCGCAGGCAGCTTGGTGGCAGGCCAGCCTCTCCGGGGGGCCTTGAGGGAGCTCTCCAAGTTCCAGAGAAATCCAGGATTTAGGAGGATGAAGAAGTTGTGCTGTGTTAACCAGGGACACATGTACAGTGTCCTTGAAGCACGTGTTGGCAGTGGCCTTGCAGTTTGCTGTGCCAGCTCTGGGCCTTGTCAGAGCGGGTGTTGGCTGCTGCTGGTCATGGGCAGGGCTGGCCCCCAATGGTCCAGAGCGCTTCTGCTCCCTGCTGTACCCCCAGGGAGGGTGTCAGTGTCCTTTTAAACTTGCAGTAAGAAAAAGAAATGGCATGTTAATGCAAGTGTCAAAATAGTAAAACCCACTGGAGGAAATGGTCTTGATTGCTGAGTAAGAGACAGATCAGGAATTGTATCAGCCGGAAAGCGGTGTTTTTTCCCAGTCCTTCTCCTTTAGAACGCAAAGGCCAGCAAACTGATTTGGGTCAAAAGGTCTTAGCCACGTCATCTGCTCAAATAGGGAAGAATGAAGAATACAGTGCCATCTCAATTTAAACAAAACACCAAGAGTAACTGCCAAAAAAGGCAAGAAATACATTATTCATCTGTTTTTTGTTTTCATGGATCTCCTCAAGCAGAGGTCTTAACGAATTTGTCTTTGCATATAAAAGTTAAAGGAACAGATTTGATAAGAAAATGGCACGTGTAGCATTATCTCCTTAATAACAATCAGGTGTTGAGTAGTACCTACATCTGTTTTTTTAACTGCTATCATTTAATCAGTGATGTGGGTTACTCTTCTAGAATGACGTTACTTACTTTTGTCCTTAACTTTCTGCCATGATAACATTCTAAAGGAGTTGATAAATCCTATATTATTATTTTACTTGGCTCTGTACATTAAACAAATAGGGAGAGAGATTCAGTCTCGAGGAACTCGCAGCCTTGCCATCAAGATAGGTTGTTTCGGGAAATGCAAGGGGAATACAGCTTTATAGGAATTTGGATTTTGTTCTTAGTAAAAAACTTTGATGGTTTTCCAAATCTCACAAACTCAGATTAATAATGTATATTATTTGGGTCACAGCTAGACTGTGAAAGCTGAAAATCAAAGAACTGATTTTTCTTCTTCCCCCCCCCCCCATCTGTTGCTCTGAGGCACACTGAGCATGTGCCTGAAAATGGCAAGTGTAAGGAGAAAGCCACAAAACAGTTCCCCAAACTGCAGTTACTGATACAAGGGTTCCTGCATTCGCTTAGTACTATTTTACTTGGTTTTATCTCATCGTAACAATCAAGCTGTAGAAAAATAACTGAGAGCCTTCTTGAAGCACATTAAATGATATGACATGCTGTTGGTGCATTCCATTCTTTTTACTTGTTCTTCATGGGGAAAACATTGAATTTATTTTTAAGGAAAAAAAAGAAAAAAATAGTTTTGGTTTTGCCTGTGGTGTGGATGTATGTGGGATTAAGGGTTGACTTGAAGTCTAAAACAGCATTTTATAAATCACTAATTAGTTCCTTGTGAAGGTTCTGCAGAATTAAGCTTTTTGTTGTTCATTTTGCTAAATGAAGCCAGGCATGAGCCTCACCTCTGAGTTTCAAGCGATTTTCTAGAAATACACCTAAGCCCCTTAAAATACAGATGACAAAAAGCTTCTGTTGAGAAGAGTTTCTGGGTTGCATGTCTGTAAGTACCAAAGTTTGAAAGTAGGTTTTAGTTGCAACTTTTTCATAGGGTACTCTCAGAGCATTTCCTGCATATTCACTGTAATCTCTGAGCAAAGCAGCTCTGGGTCATGGTTTCACCCAATTCCAGTGAGCCACATATAACACTCCAGTACTCCTAAAGGTGTTTTTTGCCCATGTGCTTGCTGTCACGTCTGATTTCTGTCAGAAGCTAATGATGAACTGCATTTGACTGCCTTTTGTTTTCATATAAAGACTATTTCTGAAGTCAAATGCAGTTTAAAAAATCCCAGAAGCCTTAGGCTCACACAGAGATGATTCAGCTGGCCTTCCCCTGCTTTGAAGGCGCACATTTGCATTGTGCATAAAGGTTTTGTTTGCTGTGGATTTCCCAGAGTGATAAGGCAGCTTCCATCTGTGCAGGACGGCCTTCCAACAGCATCTTTACCCAAGAGTGGTGAAGCAGGGTCAGACAGCATTCCAGGCAGCATGGCAAGCAAGGGACTGCATTGTCTCATTGCTCTCAACTGAGTCAGTTATGAGGACTAGGAGCTGCAGGAAGTTTCCAAAGGTGAATTTTCACTCAACTGAGAAAGGATATTCAATATTCATCTTAGGGAGAGGGGGCCTGAGAAAAAGATAGTAGAATGGATCCCAGCTCCCAGGAGCTGTGCAAAAAGTCTTGGGCGTTGGTGTGACCCAGCAGTTTGCTAACCGAAGGGGAAAGGAGAGACCTCTTTGGCCAAACCAGTTCTAGACACTTATGAGCTACATTAAATTTTATTTTTCTTGATTGAACTCCAAAGACACTCTTTTGTTAAGGTTAAACTAGGGGGTTTACTGTTACTGTAAACCACTGCAGAGTTGTTGGCAACCTGCAGATGTTGCATTCCCCACAGAGTGGCAATCTGCAGCTGGACAAACAGTCCCCTCTCCACACACCCTTTAGCCGCCAAAAGATCAGGAGTTACTAAGGTCAGTTTTTCAACCAGTTAACATGGACTTCCATTATTGAGGAGCTGGGTCTGGGGGGAGTTGTTAGAGTATTCCTGTGTAGTGCATGAGCCTGGAGCCACCTCAGAACAGTAACAGAAGAACCCACTTCTCTAACACCAGATATTCACAGCAAGCCAGACAAACTACCTGTATAGTTTAGCTGCTGTTTAACAGCCTGGGAGGAGCTGTGTACCCTCATAAAAATGGGGAAGAATAATCTGGTAAGACATTCTTTCAATCTGCTTAACTTTTAGATATGCATCTTTAATCTCTACCTCTGTGTATATGTGTCTTAAAAACCGTTAAGTGTGTTTTCATGTCCTTGCCAAAGCATGAATAATCTCAGGATCTCAACTTCTTACACCTCCTTATATTACACTTTGTACTTCTGCTACCTAATAACTGCAGAAGAGAATGTTAAATTTCAACAAGCTTCGGGGAGAGAAAAAGCAAAACAATTTATTCTTTAGAGGTGGGGGCAAAGTGTAGAAATCTTAAAGGCAGAAATTACCACCAGAAGAATGCCTGTTTTGGGGAATAAGAGTCCCGAGTGATGAATCAAATAGTTTGGGGAACAGATAGAGCCACTGGAGTCCTTGGCACTTGGTAAGTTAAACTCCATCAACTGTGAGAAGAGCTCAGGTGTAACAACCTCTGGCAGCTCTGAGAGAAAAGGTGCTGGGTCTTTTGGTGGGGTTACAGTGAGCCAGGAATGACCCGATTTGTACTTACTCACAAACCCCCTTGATTACTTGTAAATCGTTTGCCCATTAAAGCTGAAGATGTGGTCATTAAGAAAGCATGTAAGAAAGAGCTAGAAATTAAAAAAATTCGAGGATGAATACGGTTTGAAGAATGAACAATAAATATATTCTCTGAATGTTGTAAACGGTTTAGTCTTAGCCAGCCTTGCAAGCCTAAAGACTACAAAAGGAAATCATATATATAAGTCTAAACTTATTTCCTGATGTGGCCAATTGTCAGCCCTCTGTCCTCCTGAACAACTTGGGTTTGTTATTACTATAAAGGTATCAGGTGTGTTGCCTTAGCCAAGGGCTGATCCTTTTTGACACATGCAGCAAGAATGTAGATTGTACAAAGAATACAGTTTATCCTCCTCCCTAGAATTGTGTACTAATTCTAATGGAGTGAGTTTTGTGAAGGCTAACAAACGAGATTGTTACAGTTAAATAAAGAAGAATGCTTTGAAATACTAACCATTTTTTCTTGACCTGCATGCTGGGATGACATACCCTTCTGTTTAAATTCTTTCATCGCTGTAATGAATGGTTCGATTCCTGTGCCTCACGTATTGTTATGATGATAAAGATTTGTGCTATTTTAGAAATAACAAATGTATAATAAAGGGATAGAAGAGATTAGGAGATACATTTGAAATTTGTTATGAAAAGGGTAGTGGCTGTGGACAGCGAGGAACGAGAGGAATCCACAGGGAAATGTTCAGAGTGGCTGGTGTGGGGCTGTTTAGTCATTGCTGAAACACCTGGTGACTTCATTAAAGCACCAGATTAGGTGGAGCTGCTTGAGCTGTTCGGGTTGAAGAGATTCTTGCCCTTTGCTTTTATTGCTGCTTCTTTGCTAGGAGTTATGTCCCCTGAGAGCTGGTCATTGTTAGCAACACCAAACCTCTTTCAGTCAAAATGAGCTAATACAATTGAAAAAAAACCCAAACAAACCAAACAAAAAACAAACAAAAAAAAAAAACCCTTCCCAACCCAAAATAGTCCTCCCATGGCTTACTTTGACTAAGCAGTACTGAGTGCTGTTTGCAGCAGCTGGGCCAGCAGGTCTTCGGGGAGAGATATGTCCCTCCCCGGGGGGCAGTGACACCCAGGCTAGTGCTGTGACCTCTTCAGGTGACGTAGCTCCAGAGGGGAGGCACCGTGTGTCTGTGGCCATCAGCCATCTCAGGGGGTTCCAAGACACTGGGATGTGAATGCTGACATTTTACACCCATTCTGGTCAGCTTGCTACGTCTTGCCACAGCTGGCACTATCTTACGAAACCACAAGAGAGAGAAATCCAGACCTAAGAACTAATACAAAATGGGTAGCTCAGAGCCCTGAAGAATTATCTGTTTTTACTGGTAAATGTTCCTGGGAAAGAATTATCTGATCATCGTCTGAGATATTAATTGGATGTCCAGGGCACAGCAGTAACAGGCATTTTGAGTGCTCCTGCTTGGATAGGTTTTCTATGGAAAGAATTTAAGGTCCTGGTTTGCCAGTTCTTTGGAGTCATCTGTTTGTGCTGAACTGGACTCAAAAAAAGTCACCCTATTGGACTGAAATGGAACCAGTCCCAGTTTCAAGAGCTAAGTGCAGACATATGTGCTTGCAGGATCAGGCTTTTCACGTTCTAACTGGTTGGTCTCCTCTTAGCTTCACCAGGACATTTCTTTACCGGTAGCAGCAATAAGGTAAAACCACATTTCTGATGACTTAACCTAGAGAGCAGAGATGTTAAATGCAGTCCTTCTGTGCAAGCAGCTTTTATGGGAATGTTGCTATGAAAGAATATGTTTCCACGCTTTAAGTGGTGTTTGCTTTAGGTGATTTCATGCGTATCTATCCTTTCACATTAAACGTTTGTTGTTTTTTTTCCCTTATGAGCATTTCATTCAGTCTCTGTTTGCTTGCATCAGTACCTGGTCAAACATACTGGTGTGTTTCCCCAGGGGAATGCTCAAGCCATGCAAACTGTACCACAGATGTGTCCCCGTGTCCCCCAGCTGCACCGGGTCCCGCAGTCATTAATACCCAAACGAGCTTTGTGCTGGTGTCAAACCATGCTGCCCCTTGAAGTTGTAGCTTGTCTTACTAGCCCCCAAATGGAAATAATTTCAATCTACGACTGCGTACTGATTTATAGATGAGCACGGGGCTCAGTTTTGCGAGTTCTGTGATTTGGAGGAGTTGCACTTTGGAAATCCTTGTGTGAGGGCTGGGGTGGAGAAAGCTCCTGCAGGAGACTGGGGTGATGAGATTCTGCCAAGGCAGGGACATACCTGGGGCCTGAGTGGGGTTTGTGTACTCAGGCTGCCATATGGGAGAGCTTTTAAGACCATTATTATTTGTTTGCTACAGCCATGCAACTTCCTCTTCCCCTTTGTACACACTTTTGCTGACATGCTGTCACGGCCTTCATCTCTCCTGATAGAGAAAGCAAAGAACATGGTATAATTTCCTACCTTCTGCTCTTCAGTTGGTTGGTTAATGGGAGAGAATTTCCCTTGGAGAATGTCAGAGAAAAAAATCTGTATCTGCCAGGGTTCTTTGTATAGGAACAAATGTTAACATAAACAGGCTTCCTCACAAATGGCCAGGCAGGACAGTCAACCTCAGCGGGGGAAAAACACTTCAGGGAACTGAGGGAGTGCTGCTTCCCCCCCAGACCCCCCGTTTGCTTCCAAGGGTGTTAACAAATTCACTGAAGGGGGCGACCTTTCATCTGACATCCAGGAAGGTTCTTATGGTGAGGCATCTTCTTGCATCTCAGCTTTCAGGTAATTTACTCTCTTCTTTCAACAGTTCTTCTGAGCACGAGCCAGTTCTTTGCCTGTGCCACAAAAGAAGCCCATTCTTTCTCTTTTTGTTATGTTTTGACCTGAAGTAGGGAAGTACCCAGTGGGAATTAAAGAGTGTTCTTCATAGGTTATTTTACTGGCTCACAAAACGCAACCTTCCTTGCCAGTACTGCAGCCTTCTTCTTTTTCCGTGCTTCTGTTGAGCATTTTATGAAGTGCAAGCAGGTACTTCATTTCTTCTGCAGAACCATACCAGCTGAAAGCCAAGGCTCCAAGTAAGGAGCTGTGCTACCTGGGCATCTCGAGTCAATTTGACCTTACACTTTCTGCTAAGCCTTCCAAAGCAGAGGATCCCTTGGCTCTCCAGGGTTAATTGCAGGGCCCAGAGAGGTGATGGTATTTAGAAAGTGGAGAGGAAAGTCCTTAATGCTTTAGAATTAGAATTGTGGAGAACTGCTGCCCTGAGTCATGTTGCCATGTTCCCCTGCCAGCACCAGCCTCGGTGTTTTCTGCATTTCGCCGGCAAGATTCGTACAGCCGTACCAGGAACACCCTGCCAACAATTTTTCAGTGTTCAGTTTTACATTTAACAGAAGTGTAAAGTTCAGTGTCATGGAATTTCCCTGCTTGGTTGTCAGCTTGGGTAAGACTCAAACCCAAGCAGGCTGAATTGTAGGCAGAAGCCTTCCTCCCCCAAAGGAGTATGTTCAGGGGTTCAGAGCTGTCCTGGCCTCCTCCCATCAAACCTGCAGTAGAAGTTCTCCTCTTGGGGTCTGTCATATTTTATTTGAGGTCAAAATATGTCAAGGAAAACAATCTAACAGAATTTAGCTTTATAAATCTTAGAGTGCTGTGGAAGACCGCAAAAAAAAAATAAATAATAAAATGGTGTGGGCCAACTCTGGGACTTGTTTCTTTTGAAATAATTGATGCTATAAACTCCCCAACCCAAAGAGGTGGGAGATGTAAGGCATCTGGCAGAGTTTACAGCCCTGGGGGGTCAACGAGAGAAGTACAGCCTGCTGCAAACAAAGGCTGTTTTGCTGATGTGATTGCAAAACATATGTTTGCCCAGGACTGTTATGATCTTGGGAATAGGCAGGAGGCCAAATTTCTGCAGCAGCGTACTTAGTAAATCAACTATCTACCCAGCGTTCCTCCAATTTCTCCCTCCAATTTCTCGGTTTAAAAGCCGTAATTACTTTGTTGCTTCAAGAGAAGGTAGACAGAAACGCTTGCAAAAGGAATAGGGGAGAGGGGAAAAAAAACCAACCCGACCCAAAAGTGTTTTCTAAAGAGCTTGCTCGGTGCCGGGGAAGAGAGCGGAGCAGAGGGACCCGGGGCCCAGGGGGAGAGAGTCCCCGGCCGGGACGGGGGCAGCACGGAGGAACTGGGTGGACTGCGGTAGCTCTGGGGCTCTGTGGGAACCCCTCCGCGGGCCGGGGGGCTTCCCCCGCCGCAGCGGCTGCCGCTGCTTCTCCCCCTTCCCGGGGCGGCT
>VZTM01027156.1:39840-59138 GCA_013400555.1 Jacana jacana | reverse complement strand
GGAAAAGACAAAACTACAATTTAGTGAACATGTCAATAGACCAACAGAATCCCAAAAATTAATAAATCTGTATTTTAAAGGCTTGTGTAAATGTATTGAGAAGGAGAAAGTGGGGAAAATATTGTGATTAGTAAATGAATGAGTTTAAATGCAAGAAAAAGTAATTACAGGTAGATGATTCCTGAGGATGGTTGAAAAACAACAACAAACAACAAACCCACAGCAACAAACAACAACCATACCCCCTCACGTGCAGTATAAACTTGTGTCCAAAAAACTGTAGTTTGCTTGTACCACAGGTAAAACATGCAAAAGATCTATTATAAAACATGAAATCTAGAAATAAATCTCTCTTAATTGAATATGAGTTTCTAACCATTTGAGCATGATTTGTGGTCTGCTATGAGGTCAGATAAATGTCACAAAGGTGTAATTAAAATCTTAGATATTTGCAGTGGAAAAAAATAGTGGCAACATTTTAAATTAATACAAAAGATATAGAAAGATCACATATTCAGCAGTCTGTGGAATCACATGGATGTATTTTTTCAAGACTATATTAAACTACTGAATAGTGCTTTCCCCCTAACTTAAAGTATACCTTTGCCTTCTACACTCATGTTTAATCCTGTCTTTTTTTTTTTTAACTATCTTTATAAAACTATTTTTTAAACCAACAATCTTGAAAAGCAGAAACTTCATGGATAAAATGTAACAAAAGAGAGTGGGAAGTTTTGCTAGACTTCCTTCTTAGCAAAAAGTGGGAAATAAAATGTGTTTGAATTTGTCTCCATCATCATCATCTCTGCATTCATTGAGTACCTGAGGTCAACAGAGTAAATGACAGGCAGAACTTGTTGGGGCAATGTAGAAGTTTCCTAGATATTTATTTAGCACTGTACTACTGCTTGAGCTTCACAAAATCACAAGACTAGTTTTACCAGATCAGTACAGCCCTAATAAGTAACATGTATTGCACAGCTGAACAAATTGTTTTTGCAAATCTTTAACATTCCATCTTACTCAAAAAGATTACCTTAAACTTTAGATATTATAGTAATGGAAGTTACTTGAAAATTAAAACAGTTTGAAATTCCTGGTAAGATATTAATGAAGTTATACCTTCAGTGGACTCTTTAAGAATATTCAAAATATTCCAAGCAAAAAAAGTTTTGTAGGGATAAACCAGGTTTTGTAGACCAAACCTGAGGGTTTATTTGTTTGCTTTTTTCTCAATAGTTTCTGTAAAATTAATTACTTTTTAATTAAAAAAATTGAAAATTTAAATTAAAACAAAAAATGTTTACACCAATCTGGATTTACTTGTAGATTTTATTCCTCACAGCAAAACATATTATGACTACAATATGTAAAACCAATGTTTTATAAAATAAATTAAACAAATTAATTTTTTGCTAGACATTTCATTTTTTTTTTTAAATGGAGTCCGATGAAAGACTAGAAAGCAAAATCTCTTCAGAGGGCATTGAATGCACAGTGGCTTTGATGAGAGACATAAAAGTATGTGTACATGGGCTATAATTAGTCTGAACCATGTTGGAACATACTATTTTATACATGTTTACAACACATAATTTTAGCCACATTATGTACAATCTGGTTATTTATCATTGTTACCCCCTTTCTAGCATCAAAAAACAAGATAAGATTTTAAAGGTCACATAAAGAGCCAGTGGCATTTTTGAAAACATCTAAATAACTTAACACACAATACAAATGTGTTATGTGATATATTTCACTTAGAGGACTTTTATAGTAAAGCTATATACTATTTAATATTTTAAAACAGCTTGTATGAAGTAGTGCTGACAACTCCATATAGAATTTTGGATTTCATTTTTGAGAAGACATAGATATGAAGCCCCATTTTCAAAAAAATTTCTAGGCACCATAAGAAAGGAAATTTTATTGCTGTCACTGGAAACTGCTGAAAAGAGTCCAGCTCCATTCTCCTTCAACCCACCCTTCAGATACTTGTAAGCATTTATAAGGTCTCCCCACAGCCTTGTCTTATCCAGGCTAAAGAGTCCCAGCTCTCTCAGCCTTTCCTTGAAAGGGAGATGCTCCAATCCCTTAATCATCTTTGTTGCCCTACTCTGGACTCTCTCCAGTAGTTCACTGTCTCTCTTGATCTGGGGAGCCCAGCACTGGATGCAGTATTCCAGTTATGGTCTACCCAGTGCAGAGTAGAGAGGGAGAATGACCTCCCTCCACTTGCTGGTCACACTCTTCCCTATGCAGCCCAGGATTCCAATGGCCTTCCTGGTGACAAGGGCACATTGCTGGCTCATGGATGGTTTATTATCTACCAGGACCCCAGATCCTTCTCCTCAGAAGTGTTTTCCAGCAGGTCTGTGCCTAACCTGTGTTGGGAAGGTGTTTAAAGATTCGGTTTTATTTCTCATTATCCTACTCTGATTTGACTGGCAATAAATTAAATTAGTTTTCCCCAAGTCGAATATGTTTTGACTTTGATGGTATCTGGTGAGAGATGTCTCTGTACTTACTTGGACCCAGAAGCCTTTCTTTATATTTTCTCTCCCCTGTAGAGCTGAGGATTGTTTAAGTCAAAAAAGATGACTATTTAACATAATATTGTTTGGGTGTTGGTTTCTTTTTTTTTTTTTTCCCCCACAGTCCTCCGAAATCACAAGTCTAAGTGGCAAAGTTCATCTATGACAATGAAAAAGGACTTTGGCTGAGATTAATTCATACTCAATTACCTAACACTGTTCAGAAACATGACTGTAAATTTTAGGCAACTACTAAAGTAGTAGACCTGGGAAACAGATCTTTGGGAGACATATCTACTTGACATTCAATAAGCAAGATAAAAGATGAGGAAGAGATGTAAATTAGGAATATATTCCAGGAAGGTGTGCCCTTAGGCAACTGCAGAGACCAGGGACATGCTAAATAAGGCGAAGCCTGAGGCAGCATTACAGATTGAGTATATTGAGGAGGAGAAGGAACAGAGTGGGTGATATTGAAAGTGAGAGCAAAATCAGCCCTTGAATCTTAGGAACAGATGAGCCCATCACAGTAACACAGAAGCAGCAGGATGGGCTGGATATCTACCAATAACCCTGTCTTGATATCTCCTGTAGTTTAGGAGGCAAAGGAAGAAAAAAAAAGTTGAAAAAGCTCTTAAAAAAACCCACTTTATAACATTTATGTTGTTGGTGAGTAAATTATGTTGGTTATAAGTTATTTTCATATTAATGTGGGGTTTTTATTATCCTAAATGCTATATTTTAAGAACTGTCACAAAAAATCCCAAGAGGGCTCAATTCTGCCAATAAGTAAAATGAAGGCTGTTCATATGGACAAAATGTGTGATATGTTGTCAGGTGACCACATCACATCATCTCATAATCTAAATTTATGTTTGCATCTTCTACATTGTGCATTCATTTACTGTAATGAATGAATCTTGACAAAACAAAAAAAATCCCTAGGCATACCTATAGATAAAAAACAGAAAAAAAAAAAAAATTAAAATTAGATAATTAAATTATATTTTTGTTCTATAACTTCTATAAGAACTGCAGTGAGAAGGAAGAAGGTCTGCTTATTGTAGCAATTGATAACATTATTAGAATCTGAGAAACAACAGAGTTTTATACTCTTTGCAAGAAAAGCAACTTTCCAATATTCAATTTTTCTTAGAACTCTTTTAGTCTCCAATGATCTTTGGGTATATTTCATAGAATCAGCATATTACTCTGGGTTGGACAGGACCTTTAAGATCATCTAGCCCAACCAGCAACCTAACCAATAAAAAATCCATCACTATACCATGTCACTAAGCACTATGTCAACCTGTCTTTTAAATACCTCCAGGGATGGTGTCTCAACCACTTCCATGGGCAGCCCATTCCAAGGCTTAATAACCCTTTCAATGTAAAAATGTTTCCTAATATCCAATCTGAACCCCCCCTAGTACAACTTGAGCCCAATTCCTCTTGTCCTATCACCTGTGACTTGGGAGAAGACAAACCCTCACCACTCTACAGCCTCCTTTCAGGTAGTTGTGGACAGCAAGAAGGTCTCCCCTCAGTCTTCTTTTGTCTAGGCTGAACAACCCCAGCTGCCTCAGACATTCTTCATAGGACTAATTCTCTAACTCTCTTTTTCCTGGAGCTAAATTTGACATCTCTCAGCATTATTTAATGGGACAAACTGGGAGTATTTGAATCCCTGGATACTGAACTAAGTACCACAGCATCTGGAAATGCTGGAAATGCTGGAGATGTATAATGTTCTTGACCACATACCAGGGCACTATATTGTGACAAGAATAGGGTCCGAGGGTCTCTCATAAAAAGGATAGTCACCCTCAAAAGCTGACAGAATCAGCATGGGTTTGTGACCTTAACATAGTGATGTAATTTAAAGAAATACAGGCTTGGTATGGTAAAAGAGGTCTTGAAAATTGTAGACACAACACGAGGCACAGGGAAGTACATGTATGGAATAATAGGAGGTGAGGGACAAGCTTGGCACTGGAGACCCCATAGATGTAAACAATTCACCAATGAACAGTGAAAGAAATGCAGTCCTGGAGCTGGACAAAACTAAATTCTTAAGGCCAACAAAAAGAACAAAGAACAAAAAAGTGTATAAACCCCACAATATATATAGTTAATTCAGATGTGATGTGGAACTGCAACGCGATGAAGAAGAAGAAAGGTATATAGGCATGTTAGCAAGAATATAAACATGATCCTAAGTAGATCCTAGAGCAATGAGATTAAACCAGCAGTATAAACATTACATTCCTCTTGGTGAAGGAGTCCAGATGCTTATAATAATATTCACCGTAACACTCCCGGTACCAATAACAGTAAAAGGAGCAAGTAAAGTGTGAGCATGGTACCTGGAAAAGGTTTAGAAACTAAGAAATATGTATATAGGAACTTTACTGATAGTATTATTAAATATTTTCTGCACAGAGAACTCTTACAATTTTAATTATACTAAATTTTTTGGCTTTTTGTAGGCAGTGTTTTTTTCCAGAATCATCTGTTTAAATATCAAAACATGCGCATGCATGTAAAGGAGACAAGATAAAAGAACCAAATGAAATGATAGCCAGGGGAAGTGAGAAAAAGCATAATTAATTTGATAAAGAAGAGCCTTTCTGGGTTAATAAGAAGACCCCTTCAGTAGTAAGAACTCTACAGCATCAGAACCATTTGGGAGGTCTGTTCTCTGTAATACATAAAATGCAAGTTCATATGACCTAATTTGGGCTGTATAAAAACTAGATGTTTACTCTAACTGCTGTTAGAACCAACAGTTTAAACTGGACATCTCTAGAAGGTGGTTCATTCCATCTAAGAAATATCTTTAGGACAGATGTAATGAATTGTTCCTGGAATACCTGTTTTCTTCTAACTAAACAGTTGTCTCATGGGAATACACAAAGTAAAAGGACTGCAGAGTCTGTCCTGGTTTGAGGTAAAACATAACCAATTTTCTGGTCAGCAATTTTACTTGTTAGCTGTGCCTCTATTAACTAACTAAACTGATATTAACAGCATATTCTTCAGAAACTGTTCACTCTCACAGTGATAAGGCGTGATTATGCCAAGGAATGGTATGCAGAGAGGCTCCTGCTTGCTAGAACAACCAAGGTCAGCCAACTTCAATATTTGCTTTGTTAGGGGGTTGGAAGTAGAAAAGCATAAAGGGGTCACACATGTAGGGAGGAGTGGACAGGACAGGTGACACACAACTGAGCAACAGAGCATTCCTGACTTCAGATCCATAATCCATCTTAATCCAGCCCCTTTTGTCACTGTTTTCAGTCTGGGGTTTTTCCTGTGCCTGCTCATGATGCAATCATCATCCTGGGAGTTTGATACAGTTTTGTATATATTGTATTATTGTAATGTATATACACAGTATTGTGTATATTGTAATATATAATTAAGTAGATTAGGTATTGTGTGCAGTTGACACATGGTATGATGTCAATAAACAGTCAACTATTTTCAAGACACAAGGTGGTAAGCCACTGATTTCCAGACCCTGAAATAAATAATACGGTAATATTGTAGTCTGTAAATTCTATAGTCCTTCGTATTTCAATTAATTATGAAAAATATAATTAGCACTGTACTCACACAATTTTGAATTGATTCTCTGCCATGGAGGTTTTCTTCATTCAAACATACTTATTAAGTACTTTTAGAAAGCTCTTTTGTTACCTTCTTGCATGTAAATGCTGGAGCTACTTGGTATCTTTCTTCTAATTCAAGTCAAGCAATGGAAGACTGGAATGAAAATACCAGTGAGTGAAGCGAGTCTACTATGTTATCAGAATACGGCCTCATACCTGAACTCAAACATTAGTCATCTAGTAACCAAATTGTCTGTTGCCTCTGGGTAGGTATGGATCTGAAATATGGAGAAGGAGAAATTTGAAGCTGAGCTACTCCTTAGAGTGGGAAGACACGAGTGTCGGGAAAGTATTGCAGTATCAAATAGCAGACCTTTGATAGGATGACAAAATTTGAATTGCTTTGAGAATGGTGTGGTAGCATCACAGGGCCAGCAGCTCATGTACCCTATGATTTCATCTGCTTTCAGGACCACTTTAACACTAGCTATGTTTTTTCAACAAAGCCCCCAATGTGAAAAGTCCTAATTTATTTGTATGGAAATGTAAAAGCCCCTACATATGTATTCAGTATCTGTTATTATAAAAACATCTAAGTCTGCACATGCTCAGCCTGTTTACTTTTAGAACTCCATCAGGAAAAAAATATAGATTCCCTATTTACATATTCACTGTGCAAGAGTGAATAGGGATAAGATACGAGTGAACATGGCTTTGTTGTCTAGAGGTTAGGGAACTTATAAAGCAACCATGAAATGTATAGCATGTTCAAAATTCTTATCCCTTTCACAGATAGGGATGAGGGTCCTGTCCTGCTGTCCAGAGTCAGATTATCTATCTCTTTCTCTCTGGACTAACGTATTCCATGGAAAATGAAAAAAAAAATCAAAAAGTCACTGTAAAACCACTCTCACTTCATATAAACTATAGGTTACTCTTAATGACGTAGACTTGGCATGTGTTTTACTTTTGGGGTTATTTCTAATTGAAAACTAAAGGTCATTCTAAATATTGTTATTCACATTTAGTTTAAGATTATTTCACCACTGTTACCACTGGGTATAAAAGCAGAGAAATTAGGAAGTCTGTAGTCCAACTCAAGTCCAAATTTGCTTATAAAAGTAAGATAAGTCACGAGGTCAGACAAGATTATTCAAGGCTTTATCCAGTCTAGTCTTCTAGGCTACCAAAGATGGAGACTCCATAATTTCTCAGGGAAACAAATTCCAGTCCTTGACTGCCCACATAATGAAAAAAATTCTTCCTAATGTTTTCATTTATGCCTGTTGTCTCTCATTCTCCCAATATACACTACAGTGGCAAGCCTGACTCCATCTTCTCAATAACCTAGTGTTGCAGTTTAATCCCAGCTGGCAACTAAACACAAGACAACTGCTCACTAATTCCCCACCACCAGGATGGGAAGGGGAAGAGAATGGGAAGGTTAAAAGTGATAAAACTCATGGGCTGACATAAGAAAGGTTAAATAATTGAAATATTATAATAATACTAAGATTGTAATTAAATGGAAAATAACAAAAAGAGAAATAAAATTCAAGAAAAACAAGTCAGGCAAATGAAAACAATTGCTCATCACCAATTGGCCAATGCCCAGCCAATCCCCAAGGAGCAGCCCCCTGGCCAGCCTACCCCCTAGTTCTGCTGCTGAGCATATTGAACGAATATCCTTTGATCAGTTGGGATCAGCTGTCCTGGCTCGGTTTCCTTCCAAATTTTTGTGCACCCCTAGCCTACTCTCTAGGGATAAGAAGCAAAAAAGGCCTTGATTTGGAAGGACTGCTCAGCAATAATGAAAACATCCCTGTATTAACAAAAATGTTTTGAGTACAAACCCAAAACATAGCCCCATACTAGCTGCTCTGAAAAAAATTGAGTCTATCTCAGCCCAAACCATCACACCTACCTTGTAGATATAGATAGGTGCTTGATAGATAGGTGCTATTAGGTCCTGCTATAGGACCTGATTTCAGACATAAAACTGCAAGCAATCCTGAGGATCTTAAAGCTGTCCTTTGCAAATGGTAAGTTGTATCAAAAACTGTAATGGTGAAAAATAAATTAATTTATTGTTTCTAGGAAAATCAATCTTACTTTATATTATTTTGTTAATATCTTGTATAAAACCCTCATTTTGAGATTTTAAGCATCAGTCTTTCCTTACTTATTCTGAAGAATAAAGAAAACTTTGCAATGAATTCATTCTTCATCAGTGGTAATTAATTACTAGCCTGGGGAGAAAGATTAGTACACCGAAGAGTGATGTTATAAGTCTTGTGACTTTGTGTCTGGAAATATTTCCCAGAGTACAAGCGTCTGGTGGCATGTCACTATGAAAGAAACTTAACTTTAGTTCTTAAAGCCCTTAAGGGAAGTTTGTATTTCTTGTGGAAGCAGTTCCAAATGAAAAAAGTTAAGTACTTGTTAGGTCATTGGTTTTACTACATATAAAACAACAGTATAAGTTAGTACATGTTCAATTCTCTTTGAAGGCATGTGAGTGAGCAGCATAAAGGAACATTGGCTGTTTAAGTTTCTCCTGTTAGCTGCACTAAGGATTAGAAGAAAGCTGTTGGAGGGAAGGAGTGAAATCACTCCTGAGTACAGCTGAAGCTGGAGGAATCCAGGCAGAGCTGTGAGCCACAGGGTGAGCACATGAGCACAAAGCAAAGGATTTGCAAGAAGCAAAGAAAACAGGGAGCTAAAGCACCATGGTGAAAGCCAGACAGACATTTTCCTATGGTCCCAGGAAATAAACTGTAGAAGTTGTTTCAATCAAGAGAACTGGATTGATAAAAGAACTGGGGTACTGATAGCAAAACTGGAGGAAAAGACACAACAAAGGCCTTGATTTTAATTTTAATTTGCCTTTGGTAATAATGTTTCTTTTCAAAAGTTCGTTGTTCTCATTGTGCTTTTATGAAATGTAGCTTTAGCAATTCAAAGCCCTCCCATATCAAAGAGAAAGCATAAACAGTTCCAACTGAAAGCTCTGTCTGAGTCAGGCTTGTGTCACAGTTGCTAACTTTATTTTTCCCACTCCATAGAGGAAAAATGGTGGTATACTACAGTATTGTAGACTATTATTAAAATACACATATACTCAGCACAAGTTAGCTAGGACAAAAAGGTTTTGGGGGGTCTACTAAAAAAATTTACTCATTCTCCTATTCTTGACTTGAAGGATCAGAAAAACCTTTAAATAAAGCAAAATTAAATATTTGAGAATTTAGAAGACAAAACAAAAATGTAAGATTACATTGGTTTTGTTCACCCTGAAACTTGAGCAGTTTTAAAATCAGATAGGCAGCTGTAACACATCCATTTCCTAAAGCTATAAGAGTTTTCAAGAGTGAGAGCTCTTCAGCCCTATTCAATATATAATGTTATCAGTCAGGACAGCTCCATTGAATCTGCTTTGTTATTATTTAATGCATGAATTCTTAGGAGCTAAATTAGAACCATAAATATTAACCAAATGAATTATGATTTATTTAAGTGCTACACGTTTACGCCACAGTTTTTTGATGCTGGATGACTAGAGCCACAACTTCAAAGGCACTGCTTGTGAAGATGGAATCAAAATCATACTTGTTTTTTAATAATTAATGTTATCCTTCTGCTGGTGTTTAGGCTGAAGCTGAACTGGAATGATATCAAGTGGGAAATGCAGGATAGATTTAACTGGATGAAAAACTAGATGAAGTGACAAAATTGCATAGAGAACACAGAGGTCAATATGGTGCATATTTTTAACTGGAGAAAAATTGCTTCTGCTTACTTGTGTTATGCATTTGGTAGAAACTGAGATGTATATATTATGCACAAAATATTATAGGCAAAATGAAATACACCACATGATCCAATAATTTACTGTTAGCATAATTAATGTTTTAATTGTCTGATAGTCAATACTGTCTGTTTAATATAGAAATACCTAAAAGCCCTATAGAATTAAATTTACTAATATTCTCTTTCTTTGGTGTTATGTTCACCATTCTAGTGTGTCTTTGAAGCACAAATCTTCTATCTTTTTTAATAAAAAAGAGTAAATGTTCAAGCTTTAGTTATGAGACGGATATCTTGAAACCTTCTTGATGAAAAGTATGATGTTCATGGATGGGCTTTCTTCCTCCTCTGTCTTAAGTTTAGGGTGGTTTTGGCAGGGGGGGGTTCTGAGGTTTTTAATATATTTTCTAATCACAGACCACTTCCTTCTCCGGGGCTGCCAGCTGAAGCCTTGGTTCCTAGGTCCCCCAGCCCCCAACAGCAAAGGCCTGTTGCTTATCTGGCACTGACTTTGGGAGGTAGGAAGGGTAGTGTTCCCCCCTCCTCTGCAGAGGGACCATCCCCAGAGCTGAGGCTGGAGCAGAGAAGGCAGTAGTCATGAAACCCAGTTCACATCAAGTGAGGCTGATCTCTTGTACTGCTGGGTCAGCACACAGACTGAAGGCTTCTGCTATTAACAGCAAAAATCACATATTCACTGCACTGCACAAGCATTACACTCTCTCACAGCTGCAAGATACTGCCAGCCAGCTAATCAGTAGCATATTTACCCTCTAACTGGCAAAGAAAAAGACAATCTAGTGTGTATCTACTGAAGGATTTATGATACCCACTTTAGAAAGTACTTCAGATTATGCATCAACCTATTGCCTTGCTATCCAAATCTGTATCTTGTTGATTTTATTAATCCTGCTATCAAAAAGTGTTCTGCTGTCATTTTATTCAGAACACTGATTTGCAAGATAAAGAGTAAAAAATCTTGTAAAGTTTCATCCATCCTCAAAGCCTACCTGATCCAATAAGCCAAAAAGTTGGTATTTTTAACCCTTTTTCTTTTTTTTTCTGCCACATTTTCAAATTCGGTCTTCTCTTCTCTCTTTATATACTTGCTTTTATTTTTTTTANTTTTTTGTGTGTGCTGTGATTTTGGCTGGGATAGAGTTAGTTTTCTTCACAGTATCTTGTATGAGGTTATGTTTTGAATTTGTGCTGGAAACAATGCTGATAACACATCAGTGTTTTAGTTATTGCTGAGCAGTGCTGGCACAGTGTCAAGGCTTTTTCCGCTTCTCACAACACCCCACCAGCAAGTAGGCTGGGGGTGTATGAGAATTTGGAAGGGGAGACAGCTGGAACAGCTGACACCAACTGACAAAAGGGATCTCCTATCTCAACCCACAAGTTTTTTTCCAGTTGTCTCCCTCACCCCACTGGTGAGAACAAGTGTCTGTGTGCGGCTTAGGTGCCCACCAGAGTTTACCCACATCAAACATATGGAAAACTATATAGAACTGTGCTGGCTGAAACCTTACTTCCCATATTCCCTTTTCAGCTTTCCACTAAGTATTTTTTCCAGCAGAGGTTGTTGTATTGTTCAAGTTTCCCCAAATTGAGTCATACTATGCATGTGCAAATTTCTTCTTTTGAAATAATATTAGAACGTGTCAATACCTTTTCTGGGTAATTTAACCTCAAGAAAAAATTCATTGCCTCTTGAAGTAAGTTGAGTTTTTAACTACTAGAATTGACCGTTTTGGTTTGGTTTGGTTTGTTCTTTTCCTACCAAATCTGTTCTGACTTTGGTGCAGCTGGTTTTGGCTTGGTTTAAATCTTGATTTCCTTCAGATTTCCTCAAAGAAGTGAAAAGTCATCTGTATGGATTAAGTTATGAGATACGCTGAAGAAGATATTAATGAGTTGGGATTTTTTTATAATAGTTTTTTGGAACGGATATAGTAAGGGAATGAAACTTATGGGAAGTACACATGTATGTATCTAAATTCTATTTTTTTCAGTGAGATATAAATATATCAGAACCGGTCACCAAGTCAGCCACCAATTTGAGGTGGACATCCTCTTTACAGTGAATTCCTAATAACATCTGAAGGGTTTTTTAAATTTAAAAAAAAAAAAAGGTGACAGAGTTTATTAGAGTATGAGATAGAACAACTATTTTTTTAAAACTAAAATAACTCAAAGCGACTCAGGCAGCTACAATAAAAGGTATTCATATGTAGCTTTTTACTCCTCCATAATTCCTCTGCAGATTAGTTCCTATTTCTGGGCTTGGTTTCTTGTCTAACTGCACAGTCACCCCAGTTCCTAGGAAGTTCTTTCCAACATTGCTGATCCTGGCTGTTTATCAGTACTCCTCTCCAACAGTCTTCTGCATAAGCTGCAGTCTGTTTTCTCACTGCCTTTTTTCCCTTTTTGCTACTCTGCCACTTGAAGGTTTTTTAACAATGACTGCTCAGTTGTTCACTAGGGAAGACACGATCTTCTTTCATCTTTTCTTTTTTAAAAAGGAACATATCAACTGAGACCAATAAACAACTGTGCTTCTCTTTGTTATGTACATTTTTAAAGTGCTCTGATGGATAGGTGCCATTATTCCACCCTATTCATGTTTGTTATTTTAAAATTATGATACTGGTGTCAGCAACTCTGACTCATTTAAAGTCCTTTCTGTCTTCTACCTGGCCTGTCACTGTGCAGTCTTATAGTCTTCTTAATTTACTGATTTACTGTATAGTACCATTAAATGCTTCAAATACTCCTACAAAAGTTGTGAAGTACTTCTGATCTTGAGTCATGATATATGTTTATTATTACTACTATTTCTATCAACTAGCATAAGGAAGATGTGGGTTTTTTTTTTTTAAAGGATATACTCTTAATCTCTCTAAATCTCTTATGCCTGTAAGAGATGAGTATGTGCATTTTGTGCAGAGGCTGCTTTTAAGAGATTTCATTAAACAAAGCTGTAAAAGATCTATATCTATTCATGAAGTTTAACAATGAAGTGCATAGACTATTACAAACTATTTATGCACTTGGAGGCATATAGTTGTGATTGGAACTTACATATGTTTAATATATTGTGATTTTTTGACTAGGTAGATAAAAGTTTAAAACATTTCTTCTAATGTGACTATACTATATGTTTCGGTTATTTGGCTCTAGGTTCAAAACACATAAGCTATGGTTGCTTTTGGTGATTACAGTCGGTATTCTGGAAGGTGTACAAGGGATTTGAATTTTCAGAATATCACCTAGGATATTTATAAATAATTATGATTCAAAATTAAAACAAGAACTGAACTCTCTGAAATATGTCCAAATTCCCAAGATCCAAATCCTTCTCTCTAAAGAATGCTAAAAGATCTCTTGTGTTAATGGCCTGCTCAAAATTAGAAACGTTTTATGCCGAAAAGTAAACTAAATAATCAGTCAACAATCATTTTCTGCCCTGCATTGAACTTTCTGCCTATTTTACCAACAAAACAGACAATGTGCAAGACGGATTGAAAACAAACTATGCGTTAAAAGTAATTCACAAACTGTTAAAACATCTTTCTTTTTGGAGCCCCTGTCCTAAACTACTGTACATAAATGAAATGTATAATCAGAATTGTGCAGACAAATAATTTGTCCATGGAGT
Source organism: Jacana jacana (assembly GCA_013400555.1). Lineage (NCBI taxonomy): Eukaryota > Metazoa > Chordata > Aves > Charadriiformes > Jacanidae > Jacana > Jacana jacana. Next base: position 45,522 of record VZTM01027156.1, on the reverse strand, counting down.
AATGGACAAAACATGAAAATTCTAAACTGAAATGTATCAGTAAAAGACATGAATGTTAATTATATAATGTTTCTTAAACACTTTACGTTTCTACAAATAATAAATTAAATTGGTTTTATATGAACTTACAGGAAGTGCTGGTCTCTCCAATTCTATGTGCAATTAGCTTTTTTAACACATAAACTTTGCCCTCACCAAGGCGATCAGCTCTGGTGAAGGCACGTTCTGCAGCAAAGCAGGGGACTGGGGTGTACAGGGGGTGTACAGGAAAACCCCAGTGGAGTGCAGAGACCCACCAGGAGCCAGCAGCTCTCATGAGAGCAGCTGATGAGGCCTGGGCAAGGTGAGAAGTAACAGCAACCATTCCTCACACCCACAGAGGGCAGCCCTACAGAGCACAAGTGACCAGGAACACTGAGAACAGAGTGGGTAAACAAGGCATGCCCTGGTTCATGTGGAAAAGTGTGCAGGAAGAACACATTTTGGAAAAAGAAGCATTTCACTGGCCGAGTGGGTGACTTGTACAAATAAACGAGCAACCAGGCACCCTTCTGTGACCATCTGCACAGGTTAAGGGCACTCATCCTTCCTCACCCTCAAGGCAGAATGGTGGAAACTCATCTGAGACCAAAGGCTGCAGCTCTTGCTTCGGGGGTCTGCACCATCCAACCCAGTGGTGGCTGATGCTACCACACAGAACTGCTGAAAGGAGGGGCTACAGTGCAGATGTCAGACTGCAGGAAGTGGCTAGACCTTTCTCCTGGAGCAGGGATAGGAGGCAGACCTGCCTGCACAAGGTGTGCCCAGGTGCAGCAGGTGGCTGAGCTGCCAGATGCAACGAGGAGGCTGCATAGCATCAGGGAGGCTGGGATGGAGATAGACCACTGGTTTCAGATACAGTCTGCAGTAGAGCAACAGCCCATGGCCAAACAATAAAAAACTCCGACATTGGCACACCAGTCCACTACCTGGACTTGTGCAAAGCATATGACAGTGTCCCACACAACATCCTTGTCTCTAGATTAGAGAGAAGACTGCCTGATGTAAAAAGAAAAGAGGCTTTGCTTTCACGTGGCACTATCCTATATTTTCATGACCTTGATTCATTAGTATATGGACAAGTTAAAGTCAAGATATTGTTGAAAGATGTACTAGCTGTTAAGTTCAGAGTGACTAATGACAAGACAAGATAACAGGAATCTTAGAGTTGAGAACCCATTAACTTGGGAGAAAGCTGAAAAGCCAGAGGGGAGGAATCAGAATCAGAAAGGAGACAAAGGAAGCAATGCAGTTCTCTTCCCTATAGATTGATCTGCTCCTGTCCATGCTTAATGTCAAAAGGAATTTCAAATTACTGCTTGTGTACACTCTGGCTTTACATTCAAATAAACGACCACAAGTTGACCAATAAACACTAAGGACTTAAGTAAGAGAAAAATAACAGATGCCAGCAGCAAACTAAAGCAATGATTCTCTAGAGTGGGTTCATAAAAACAACAAGAAAAGTTCAATTATAGGAAAACTAATGACAGTAATTTCCCCCCCATTAACATAATTTAAATAACATAACTGAACTAGTATTGAATAGAATTGCATGTGTACAATAGATGTTAAATCAATTAAATAAATTATTTTATTTTTTTTTCAGACTCAAGAATGTTGAATCCATTCAGCATAACATCAGAATGAAACTATTACAAGTTTAATTTCTGCCAGGATATCCACTGAACAAAAGGACAATCTTTAGAATGAATCAATCAGCAGAAAATGTATACAGTTGGCTTTACATTTCTAACTTCTCTGTGTTTGCAGTAATTTCCATAATTTAGAAAAACTTTATTCCTCACACAGCATTTCTCTACAGGGATGAACTCTATGTATGATTTCTTTGTTAATAGGCATCCACACAAGCTTCTGTATTGTACAACAGTTTAGCATACCATATAAAGGCTTTTTGAATTTTGATTAAAACTGGTTTCAGGAACAGTTTTGATTATGTTTACTTTTTATAAAACAATTGAAACAAAACCCACTACTGATATATAAGGAAAGCATTCTTTAGTTGTCAGGTGTTGATAAAATGCTGCCTGCTAAGTGATCTTCTACAAAATTAATTGAGTAGAAGTTACCTGCTGGTTTTAAAGGCCAGTAATGGCAGTAAAGAACTGTGAAACCGTAGTTTTATAATACTGAATGCTTATTAAGCTCTTTAATCCTGCAGTGAAATAGATTTCTTTTGGATAAATCAAATGATGACTGTATGTCTGCAATCTATAGCAACACACGGTAATGAAACACCTCAAGGTACAGTTATCAAATCTTTCACAGGAAACTCAAAGGAGTGACAGGTCTAAGCATGGAAGACTCAGTTTGTGGATACGAAGAGGAAGCAGAGACTGCAACTGGGAGCTCATGAAAGCTTCTATGTTGGTGCCAGGAATTTGTCAACTAAGTTCTCTCTATATACAAAATTAAATAAAATACCTTCTAAACAGGTGCCACTTAATCATCCTAAGGTATGTTAAAAAGAACATGGCCAACAGGTGGAGGGAGGTTGTCCTCCCTCTCTACCCTTCCCAGCTGAGGCCACATCTGGAGAGCTGTGTCCCGTTCCATGCTCCCTGTTTCAAGAAAGACAAGGAACCACTGGAGAAAGTCCAATGGAGGGCTACAAAGACAATCAAGAGAATGGAGAATCTCTCTTATGAGGAAACCCTGATAGACCTGGGTCTGTTTAGCCTGGAGAAGAGAAGATTGAGAGGGGATCCCATCAATATTTATAAATATCTAGAGGGTGTGTTATTCTGTGATTCTGTGATGTGTCTGTGCATTTTTCACACGCCAGACTCCTTTTAGTGGGGCCCAGTGACAGGACAAGGGGCAATTGGCACAAACTGGAACACAGGAGGAAATTTCATCACAAGAAGAAGAAAAACTTGTTTACTTTGAGGGTGACAGAGAAATTCTTGCATATCAGTCTGAAAGAACTCTACACCATGAGAAGCAACAGTTATAGGCAATCACAGTCAATTTTAACAAAACTGAACTATACGTACTTACTGTGGAGAAGATCATACTACTTTCACAAAAACTCAATACAAAATGCTCGTATGTTTGGTTCACAAAACTTGTGTTTAAAACACAAATATTCACAAAATACCTTTATGTATAAATACAATCACAGTGATCTAATAATACCAGTGGATATAAAAGATCAATATACTGAGGAATATCACTGTTTTAAAGATGTATTGATTACTAAATGTATATAATCAGTACAAGTTTAATTTGTTGTAAGTAATCCAATCACAAAATATAAAAAATCATTTAAAACTGAGCCACAGAAAAAGATATGGTATGGCTACTTTTTTGGCATAAAACTAAATATAAACTTAAGTCATTTGTTACTCTTATCCAATAAAGCCATGGTTATCTTGCAGCTGCAATTCAGTCAACTCAAAACATATTTCTTGCAGCTCTAAATGTATATTAATTTACAGGATGCTTTTTGACTTGGGGTTTTCAAGTTTTTTAAAATTGTCACTGAAATAAATCCATAAAATCCTGTTGGTCAGACTGAAAAATGAATTTGATACAAATGAGAGTCTATAATAAAATATTATTAAAATGTGTTGGGGACATGGTTTTCCCATGGAATATGGATTTCAAAATACTTCAGAAGAGGAGGATGCAATCCAGTGAAATGTGCACAGTCTAGAATTAGATAAGAATATTCATCTATGCAATAACTGATGAAATAACAGTATTTAGAAAAGTATTTCATACGTTTAGAGCACCCCAAACAAAATGTCAATCAGCAATTTCTTAGTGTTGCAAAAATTACTTGTATAAATGAAAATATTTTATGTATAAATAAAAAGGTATCTTCCTCAATCTGTGAAATGTTTTTTTCTTCTACTTGTTTTCTTTATGTAGAGTTTCTAATTTGGGGTCATAGAATCATAGAACAATTTGGGGTGGAAGGGACTTCTAAGACTCATCTAGTCCAACCCTCCTGCAATAAGCAGGGACATCTTCAACTAGATGTTGAACTTTTACCTTTTAGTTTAAATCACCCCTTGGCCTATTGCAACAGACGCTGTTAAAAAGACCCTCCCCTTCTTTTCTGTAGGCCCCCTTTAAATATTGAAAGGCCACAATAAAATCTTTCTGGAGCCTTCTCTTCTTCAGGCTGAAGAACTCCAACTATCTTAGCCTGTTCTCATAGGAGAGGTGATCCATTACTCCGATAATTTTTGTAGCCCTGCTCTGTATCTACTTTAACAGGTCCTAGATGCATACTAGATTTTGGATAGAAATTAAGGCAATGGTGATATTTTGTAAAGTCCTAAAGGCCCAGAAACTGCCCTTATCCAAGTGTGGCACTGTTGTAGTTCTGAGCAATGGATGCACATGAAAGGTTTGAAAAATTGGTAAAGCTTTCTGAAATTTACACTCTCAAACATGAGAAAATTTAACTAATTGACCATATTCAGACAAAAAAAAATTGCACTTTACTCCCACCTTTTTCGATTAGTTATGTCAATAGATGATTAACAGCCATAGACAGGAAAATTAGAGTGAGATTATGTAATTTTTTCTTGCTCTGGTCATATAATTTGAATATATTTTTTAAAACAGTACTGCACTGTTCCTTTTGTTCTTGACTATACTAACTCGCTCAGTGCAGAAAAACAGAAAAACTGATATGCAGATGTCGTGTTTGGAATCTACAGATGCTTGGTCTTTAAATATCAACTGGAAGATTGTGAAGCTGCCTGTGTGGGAAAACTGGAGGAATAAAAGGAACAGTATGTGATTACTGACAAATGAGTTCTCTACCTAAGAAACTGGTGTTATAAAGAGACAGCTGGTTATTCTGCTAGGATTGAGACAGTACATTCACTATCGTGAAACAACATAAGAGAAAAGTATATAGTGCCTCAAGCTGAGTACAGCAAGCTGAGAAGCAAAAATTCTAGATTCATACATAGTCTAGACATAACAATTTGTTAGTTATCACTGTGAGACAATTTAGAATTTCCAGATGTCAAAATTACTGATGTATCATGCAGTTTGCTTGCCATATGATCAACCTATGGGGTGTTATATGTCTCAAGATGCCTGACAATTGCAATTTAAATACAAATTGTAACACATTAAAGGGTTCAGATTCAATTAAAATCAGAAGAGCAGAGAAGAAATTAGTGAAAGCCATTTTTAATGTTGTTTATCTTTTTAAAAGATCAAATGGAAAAAGACAAATAATCAATCTATTTGCAGGCACCTGGAAGACCATAAAGATAGCATATAATAACAGAAATAAAAGACAACATGGCATACTAAGCTACAAATCTTGTCATACCAGTCTAAGTTTATGAAGGACAAGTCTTATAGTGTCCTTTACATTAAATTTAATAGTAAATTTGACATCGCTTTCCATAAATAGTTGAAGAAAACACAGTCTGCATCTATCTCAGCTGGATTACTGCCTCAGTCTAAAAAACAGTGAAAAAAACTTAAGCAGAAGAAAATTCTGCTTAAAAACCATGAACCAAAATCAAATGAATGCAATTAACACAGCTGATTTCACTCAAGTTCAGTTTAAAAAAATAAAAATAAAAAGAAAAGTTCAGGGATAATGTGATGGCAATTTTCAATTACAAGAAAGACTTGAAAGAT
>VZTM01027156.1:19958-31052 GCA_013400555.1 Jacana jacana | reverse complement strand
GCCTTCTCTGTATCTTCTGTCACCATGGCACCCACCTCATTCATCAGTGGGTCTACATTGCCTCTTTTGTTAGTTTTAGTTGCAATGTATTTGAAGAAGCCCTTTCTGTTGTCCTTGACCCGCCAAGCAAGGTTTAATTCTAAGGAGGCTTTAGCTTTCCTATGCATCCCTACATTCTCTGACAACAGTCTTATATTCCTCCCAGGTGACCAGCCCCTCCTTCCATGTTGTGTAAACTCTCCTCTTTCGCTTGATTTTGCCCAACAGTTTCCTGTTTAACCATGCAGGTCTCCTTGCTCCCTTTCTTGACATCCTACCTGTTGGGAGGCTCTGACCTTGAATTTGGAAGAAGCAGTCCTTAAATGCTACCCAACTATCTTGGGCCCCTTTGCCTTCAAGTACCCTATCCCACTGAATTTCCCCTAGAAATTGCTTGAAAAGGCCAAAGTTGGCTCTTCTGAAGTCCAGGGTTGCTATTTTGCTCAGGATTCTGTTCTGGCCACATGAGATCCTGAACTCCACCACCTCATGATCACTGCAACCAAGGCTGCCAAGTGCTTGGAGGACAAATTTTAATAAGAAGAAAATAATAAAAAGACAAGATAGTCACATTAATAAAGAAATAATGAAAGATGCACAACATATATGACCTGTCTCGAGCTCCCAGGATGATGATAATCACATCAACAGCAAGCACTGGGAAAGTCCCTGACTGGAATGAGCGATGGATGAGAACTTGATTCTGCTTCTGGAGTCTGGAATGCATGGGTCGGGGTAAAAGGCAGACTAAGAGACAAGAGTCCTCTTTGTGCCTTGGCCATGGAAGAAAGAGGCTGACCCCTTTCCTCCCTCACCTTTTCTAATGAGCATGAGGCTGGTTGGATGGAATACACTCTTGGTCAGTTTTGGGTCGCCTGTTCATAGAATCATAGAATATAATCATAGAATAATTCCGGTTGGAGAAGACCCTTGGGATCATCAAGTCCAACCATCAGCACTACTCTACAAAGTTCTCCCTTACACCATATCCCTCAACACCGCATCTAATTGACTCTAACACATCCAAGAATGGCAACTCCACCACCTCCCTGGGCAGCCTCCTGTAAAATTCTCCTTATTATTGACAGAACATTACAACTGGTATATTTACCAAATTTTATTCCCACACCTTTACCTTCTTTACTCATCAATGTTTTATTGTTAAATCACAGCTGATCATTTCTCTTGCATATTTACACACCTCACTTCTATAGAAACCAGTCTTTGTAGATTCATATATCCAAATGCAATCAGCTTTCTACGTGGTTGTCTGATACAGATTTGTGAACCTTTTTTTGTTCAAGTTTATGAACCAAGTTTTGCAAGTTTATGGCTGAATATTTTATTTGATTGCTTTTTCACCTCATTTTTGTAATATTAAGCAAGGCGGGTATTACTTTCCTATGCAAAGATGCAGTAAAATCAGTCTGGCTATGCAATAGTTTGATATTAAAACTCATTTTTATTAATCGGTAAGCAGTCAGGTACTATGATTTATATTGCTTTGTATAATTTTTTCTATCGTTGGGGCTTTAAAAAAAGCTTCCCTTTTCATGAAATCTGATTTTGGTTATTCAGTCACTTTCTATTGATATGTATAATGTATACTAGGATTCATTAATGCATGCAAGTCATTTTTGCATACAGAATTCCACTTTAGTTACATATATCCAGTAAATAAGCAGGGATTTATGTATGGCCCCTGAACTGTATTCTTGTCTCCCATAGTGTCCTGATGAGTGACTTTGGAACTTTAGTCACAGTTTCCTAGAATTCAGCAGACTTTTTATTTCAGTCTTAAAGTGTTTGGAGAAAAGATATTATTGCTTGCACAATCTAAAACAATGACTGGAATTACAATCAGACTTAATGTAAGGTAGCAAACTGAAAAAAAAAAAAACAAAAAAAAACAAAGAAAGAAAGAAACAATATCTTCTCTTTTATTCAATTTCATGGCATTCATTATTCTCTTTTTTTTTCCTCCTCAGTATGGATTTCATAAGCCAGTATTATTGTCACACCACTGTGCAATAGTATCATCTGCCTTTTAACCTTACCTATAAAGAGTGGATTGTATTTCAAACTATTTGCCTTTTTAAAATGTGTTACTTGCTTAATATTGAGAATTTTAAAGAGTCTTCTTTTTAGACTGGCTATAACTTTACTGATTGTGTCACCTTCATTATATTCCACAGTGTTTGTCCTCTTTCTAGATTTACTATTATTTTTAGTATTTGCTTTTCCAGAGTTTGTGAGACTTCAGTATGCTGTCTATACTTAAGTTTTCATATCACCTTTGGTTTTTTTTTTTTCTCTCAGTAAGTGTAATATATAACTCTGTAAGTGAAAAGGCAGCACAGGCAGCACTAAGAAGAAATATTACATCTCTGTGTTTTCATCAATATTAACCCAATTTATTGCTATATATGTTTTGTCTTTACCAATCTAACTGTGCTTGCTAAATATGAATAATGACAGTCTAACCATGAGCAATCGCTGTTTGTTGTATTATCTACCTATCTGCCTATTCATCCATCACCTCAGTATCCAATCATTTCCATAAAAATACATAGTGATATAAGACTTAGTGGAGCCTTTGGCATGTTTTCCATTTCAGACCCATCATTGTGCTAGGGCAGAGATCTTTTCTTCTTGCTATTTGTTGTGGTTTACTGTTAACAAAGAATATCACATTTAAGCCACCTCTCATTCATCAGCCTCATCAGCTACCCTAGACTCCCATGCATAACTGGTATTGATCACACTCGATTTTGGTTTTTTGCAAAGCTGGCTTTGTTTTTATTTCAACTATTCCCATTCCTCTTATTTTTCATTATTTTATATCTTCTTTTGTTTTCAGTTGATTTTTTTTTCTTTAAATACTAATTACAAAATATAAAATGTCTTTCCTGATTCCTCATCTCTATTCAGTCTTTTAGCTGACACCACCTTCTGTGTCTATCTTCCAGTAGCTTGCTTTTTGTAGATATCTTTGTTGTCACTGGAGAGAGACAATTCTAGGGCAGACCAAGTAGGATCAAAATATCTGTATCCACTGACTTCATATTATGGTTGTGCTAGAATCTAAATAAAAACATTTAAAACTCTAACAAAATTGCAGTCAGATATTATTAATAATTAGTTGAGAAAGTGAGATATACATATGTAGTGTTATGCTTTTAAACACCAGTGTTGTGCACTTTGAGCTATTGCAGACTAGATAAGTATGTATAAGTGAATAATCACAAGACCATAGCTGAGAGCTGAAAACAGAAACTGTGAAAGTACAGAAACATATCAAAGACTGTAGTGCAATGCACATAATGGTCAATTAGTGATATAAAATTGTGTAACAAAATAATGAAGCTGCCCAAAACCCATAGCATGGCTGGAAGCCTTTATAATGTACACACGACTACATGAAAAAGAACTGATTTTGCGGGTGCCATGCTTCAGAATTGGGTATGCAGTTGGGTGTCCTACAATGTATTGCTACCCATCTGAATATTGTTTTACTGTCATGAAAGGAAATTTTATTTATAATTTGATCTGAAGCTTTTCTGACTGTGTTTGTTTCATCTGGTTACCCATATTTAGGGACTGCCTATTTAGACTAGATATTAACATTTGAGTTCAGTAGACTCTGAATTATGCAGCTAATTCTAAATTCTTCAAAAGAAATACACACATGTGGGGATTCTTTCTTCTGTCATTGTCTTTTCTCAGTACACCAAAATTATTATTATACCTATATTCAATGACATTCTGAATATTACTGTCTTCATAGAATCATAGGATGGTTAGAATTGGAAAGGAACCGTTAAGGCCATCAAGTTCCAATCCCCATGCCATGGGCAGGGACACCTCCCACTAGAGCACATTGCTCAAACCCCCATCCAGCCTGGCCTTAAACACTTCCAGGGATGGGGCATCCACAACTTCCCTGGGCAACCTGTTCCAGTGCCTCACCACCCTCACAGGAAAGAATTTCTTTCTAGTATCTAATCTAAATCTCCCCTCTTCCAATTTAAAACCATTACGCCTTGTCCTGTCACTACTCTTCCCGACAAAGAGTCCCTCTCCAGCTCTCCCGTAGGCTCCCTTCAGATATTGGAAGGCTGCTAGAAGGTCTCCCTGGAGCCTTCTTTATTCCAGGCTGAACAAGCCCAGCTCTCTCATACTGCCCTCATGGGAGAGGTGTACCAGCCCTCTGATCATCTTTGTGGCCCTCCACTGGACCTGTTCCAACAGTTCCATGTTCGTTCTGTGTTGAGGACACGGTACTCCAAATGGGGTCTCATGAGCACAGAAGGGTAGAACCTCCCGCAACCTGCTGGTCATGTTTCTTTTGATGCAGCCCAGGATGTGGTTGGTTTTCTGGGATGCCAGTGTGCACTGCTGGCCTGTGTTGAGCTTCTCATCCCCCATCATTCCCAAGCGCTTCTCCTCGAGGCTGCTCTCCAGCCATTCTCCACCCAACCTGTATTTGTGCTTGGGATTGCCATGTCCCATATGCAGGATCCTACACTTGGCCTGGTTGAACTTCATGCGATTTGCACTAGCCCACCTTGCAAGCATGTCCAGGTCCCTCTGGATGGCATCTTTTCCCTCCAGTGTGTTGACACTGCCACTGAGCTTGGTGTCATCAGCAAACTTGCTAAGGGTGCACTCTATCCGACTCTCCATGTTTCCACTGCTGTGGACAAACCAGACTCAACTTGGGGAAAATTAATGTAATTTATTGGTAATTAAAATAGATGCAAGTGTCAAGAAATCAATGAAAACAAATATTAAAACTACACCTTTCCTCCCCACTTTTCCAAGTTCAACTTCATGCCACTCCAGACTCCTATACACTCTGCAGGAAAATACCTCGTCCATCTTGGTCTTTCCACAGGCTGCAGGGGAATCTCTGCTCCAGTGCCTGGAGCACCAATTCCCTTCCTTCTTCTCTCACATTGGCATTCATAGGGCTGTTTCTCACACATTATTTTCCTTCAGTCCTCTATGCTTGTGCAGCATTTTGCCCTTCTCTAAATACTTCTTCCCAGAGGTGCCACCTCCATGACTCAACCATGCCCTGCAGTAGGATGTGGCTGAAACAAGCTGGAACTGGTAGTGTCTGGCACTGGGCAGCCTCAGCCTCTTCTCACAGAGGCTGCCCTGCAGCCAACAGCTTGCAACAGACATCCACTATCATGATAAATATAGATAAACCCCTTTAACAAAGAGGATTGGTTCTAGGTTACTTTATGGTATCCCACCCAGTTGTGTTTTTCTATGATAATTTTGAATAGAACTGTATCTATTTTACATGTTACATAATTTCTCCTTCCCTGCTCCCTCCCTTCTTGTTCAATCCCCTTCCCTCCCTCATTCATTCCCCCTCCCTCTCTTCCTTTTTTCTTCAAGGGATAATGGATGCAATCTGGAGCATAGGAGATTCCAGTTAAATATGAGGAAAAATTTCTTCACAGTGAGAGTGACTGAACACTGGAACAGGCTGCCCAGGGAGGTTGTGGAGTCTCCTTCTCCGGAGACATTCAAAACTCGCCTGGACGCGTTCCTGAGTGATCTGATCTAGGTGTTCCTGCTCCGGCAGGGGGATTGGACTAGATGATCTTTCAAGGTCCCTTCTAATCCCTGATATTCTGTGATTCTTTGATTCTCTCTTCTCCTGCCTTTTCCCTCCCCTTTCACTTTCCTTATTTCCCTTTCCTTACCCCTCCTTTCTCTCCCTCCTTCCTTTTTCTTTCTCTCCTACTTTTTCTTCAGCTGATAACATACATGAGATATGTACTCCATTTTACTTCACAGATCTATGATCTATAAAACAAGACAATCAGACTCCTACATGGCTTGTGCATACATTCTGGCACAATGGCAGCATTGCCATACATGCTGGCAATGAGTACTATGAATACCACATCACGTGGTATTCATAGTACTCATTTTGTGACTATATTAAACCATGTCCATTCTCAAGGTGTATGTTTTGACTGCTTTAAAAGTATGGTCACTATTTATCTATCTGAGAACTGTTTAGATATTAGGCTACGGTTGTTCTTATTTGCCATAAGGTAACATGCCCTCATCTCCTGTTGATAACAGGTGGATTTGGCTTGTCTAGTCATGATTATGCCTCCCTAAAAAATCAAAAGGCTTGTGACATGTAATGGCTTTTAGATTGCAAGGATCACAGTCTATTTCATCAATACATGCACATCAGTGCAATTTAAGTGCTAGGATCTGTAGAACACTGAATATGTCATCAATATGCCCATCTATTCTTTTGCACTTGTTTTAATCTATATAAATTATTTTTTTAATCTATAAAAATTAATTTTCAGGAAAGGATAAAAACATATTTTATATTTTTTTGGTATTGATACTGCCTTATGTTAACTCCTATGTCATGAGCACCTTCAACCTGTTGTTTCATCAAATACAAATGAGAGTAGGTATGTCTTGCTTTTTAGTCCTGATGCCCATCTACATTTCTGAAATGTAATATCCCATTTGGCTCATCCTGGAATGTAAATTTTCCTGCCTGTGTAAGACTGAAGTATCATGGTTCTTGGATGAAATTTGCATCTGAGTTCTCTTGCGGATTTTGTAAACTGTAGGCACACTCTAACTGTACCTTAGAGCTCCTATTATTATACCCATTGTCTCAATATTATGTTTGTATTGCTTAAATAAAAGCTACTATAGACCCTGGACTCTACAATATTGGGTTCATTTTTCTCTCTATTCAGAGCAATTATGTGAAGTACTTGAGGAAAATGCAGGCAGAAATTCTCCTTCCGTCCTACACAACCCACCTCTGCATTTCTTTGAATAGAAATGTATATCCTTAACATGTCTCTTTAACAATTGTTTCATACCATAACTGTTTAAATAGAAAATGAACTACAATTGCATTCAGATTAAAATGAGCAGACAGATTTGTAAAGAGAAAACTGTTATGAAAAGCTAGGTTAGATATCTGAAGAAAGCAATGGAACTGAGAAAGAGAATGGAAAAAAAAATTACTACGCCTTTGTATGCATACTATTTTTGAATATTAATACAGAAATCCTGGAACACTGAGGCTACAAATATCTCTAAATACTGTGGAACAAATTGTAACAATTTACCTTATGTGGTTTAAAACTCAAAACCCCATGGAAGTGTTTATTTTTCTCCAGAACATTCCCTTTTGCTGCTGAAGTTGTCTTTATCCAGAAACAACATTAACGCATGAACACTAACACAGCATTAACACATAAACTACAGCATGTTTGATTATGCTACAATTTTATGATAACCGGTGTCCTATGCTCATTCAGTCCTGAAGTTTGGGTTGTTTTTTTCACTTTGTTGTTGTTTTAGTTTTGGTTTTGTTTTTTAATGCATTTATAATGCATTATATGGCTAAAAAGTCACAAGGTTTTACCTTGTATTACTTTATAAGACATGGAAAACAGGTAAAGACTCTTTATGAAAGAGGCCAATTATCTTTATATATGAATATCTTAAAGGAACATCAACTTGACATAAATCAACATAAATTATAGTCCTAGGAAAATTAAGCTTGTTATAAAATATATTTAGGTTGAATCTCAACAAAAGAAATTTTTTTTTCTGTTCCTTTTCTTTATTATCTATACATAAAACTGTAATGTTTAACTTTTTCTAGAACTGCTTGTTTTGTTGGTTTGTTTTTTTGTTTGTTTTTTATATGTAGGCAACTAGAAAAGTTACATATATGTGTAGTTTGTTTTTTGGTTTTTTTTCATGTAACTTATTAACTTTTAGATGCACTTAAACCTCCCCAGGCCTTGTTAAAATATCAGTATTTTGTGTGCATATATATATATATATATATAAAGATAATTACTACAGTATTATTTAACATATTCGTGAAACACAGCATTTGGATCATTCCTATGAAGTCTTGTTTTTTGGTAAGGTTGATTTAATAAGCAATCTCAGTTTGAAACTTCATTCAAATCCAATTATAATGTATAATTTTTGAACAAGACAGTAACATAAACTATTGTCTGAAACTTATGGCAAAAATCATGGTAGGCCACACAGTAATGCAGGCAACTACTCTTTCTTTTGTATCTCAAATGCATAATTGCTCTGTTTTCTTGTTGGTTTTTTTTTGTTTGTTTGTTTGTTTGTTCGTTTGTTTTTCAATGAATTCTTAGTCTTCCAACTGCAACATCAGCTAGGGCTCAGTTTTTGGCCACCCTCATTTGAAACTTTGAAAAATCAACCATTTAAAAATTATCACAGGTTGTGTTTTAATTTTTTAGTTTTATTTATTCCTACTAATTGAATAATGATTAAAAAGGTAAAATAGAAAGTCAGCAACAAACACAAAACAGGAGTGAAGGAAATCCTGACCACAATAAAAATGGAATTTTGTTTAATTTCAGAGAGATCAAAGAGTTTTTCTTTTTCTTTCTTCCTTCTAAATCACGGCAGGAAAAAAAACGAAACCAAAACTATGGCTTGGTTTCTCATTCAAACAGTAAAGAGACCCCAGAACAAAATGACTTGATTTTTCGTCATCCTTGTTCAAAGTACAGATGTGTAAATAATTTTCTTGTGCTTTCTGTATCTTTTCATTTGTAAATACAATCATCTTTGATATGTATTCATCATGTTACAAAAAAAATAATCATCCTTGAAGTCTATTTTAAAAAGGCAGACTGTAACCAATTAGGGACATTCCAGTTAAAGACTAGGATGACATAAAATTGCAGCAAGGGTTTTTTTCTTCTCTGGATAAAATGACTGCAGAAAACTGTAAGTGAGGCGAACTTCAGATAAAGCAAACAGAAGGAGATAATTACTTCTTCATTGCTGCAGGTATTCACTTTTTTCTATAGACCTTCACTTTGGATGATGTTCCAGCTGTTAATGGACTTTTCTGTTTATCTGTCACCACTTCAAGTTATATTAAAAATGGAGAGGATGCAGACAGCAATGTTGAAGAAATACGAAGAATCTCTTGGTGGAATCAGGAAATTATTTTTCAAGAAAAAAATAAAACCAAAGATTCTTCAATGGTAAATTTAAGGTTTCTACTGTGATGCACACATGAAATTATAACATTTTAAATCAGTAAATCTATAGATTTGCTGAAGAACTTTATTTTACAAAAATATTTCCTAAATTCTAGAGATTTTTTTTTCCCAGTGGTAAATAATAATCTACATATTTGAAGTATTTCCACATACATATATCATAGGAAAAGGACATAAATTAATAACTCAGATTTCAGTTTTTCTCTTCAATTGTTACGTCAACTAGAGATAGATAGTACTTGGATGCACAGTCTTTCTAGGAGATATACAGATAATATTAGAATTATTAAATTTGAGAATTCTTCGCAGAAATAATTTCATAATCACCAGGGAGTAAAAAAAGGGTGAGATTCCTGCTCAAAAACTGAAACTTGGGCAGCGTTCATACCAATGGCTTACCTACCTGCAAAGACACAGCTTCATTTAACTGTCCATGTAACTCTCCATAGCCTTGATTCAACCAGAGTAAGCATAAGCTCCTCTCCCTTTGCATAATAACAAGAGTTTTCAGAGCTTCTTTATCACGTTAACTGTAATATTTGTTGCCTCCCAGTTCCCCCTGGACACCATGCACAGACTCACAGTCCATCATGACATGGCTAGGTGGGGTGTCTGTGCATCTGTGGCTGTGCTAGTGGCCTCTGAGATAATCAGAGATGGTTTTCCTTATGACATCGGAAGGTACAGCCCAGGAGATGGGGAAGGTCATCTAAGTGGATGAGGTCTTAATTTTCCCTAGATCCTAAGCAGATGTCATCATATGCATGTTCTTCATTTCCATGTGGCCCCTCCCTGCTTCTGCATGTCACTCTCCCTTGTCTGTCCTTGGGATTTTGGCCTCCCCTGTTAGCCTACTTCTGCTGAGCTACAATGATTAAGACACCTGACATGCTTTGTGTTCAATCAGTCATCTAAATATTGATGGTTGCACACATATTGAAGGGGATGATAGAGAGGTCTTTTGTTATTCCATATCTGAGAGCTCTCTACAAAGTGCAAAGTACAAGTACTCCCCAAGGAATGCCTGGCACTTCCTCTTTAAGGCACAGACTATCCTTCACACAATGAAGGAAGGACGCTGGTCCCTCACATATCAAAAGAATGTTGAATGAGTCTACTTGGTGACAGTAACACTCAGTAGGCAGGCAAAGATGCCAGGGGTGGCAGGCAGTGATCTTGGAGAATGGGGAGGAGAGAGATTGATTATTGGTAGCAGACAGAAGTCTTGGAGGATGAGGAAGACGGTAAGACCTCACATGATATGAATTCATAAGCTGACTGTGTTTCCTCCTGTGCTGATCCCTGTTGGTTAGTCCTCTGGGGACATCTGAAGCTTCCCCTCTAGGGCAGAGTAGTAAGATTATGTTGCAGATCCAGCTGGAGAACAGAGTGCAGTTAAGCAGAGTCTATTGTCTCCTTGGACACCTCCATGGAACATCAGGTGCTGCTGGATTGTTCTGCTCCTTCCCTGCCATTCCTCATTTTTCCATTTTTGTCTTTGATCCTCACACTTCCTCCCTTATTTCACTTGTTGTTCCCTGTAATGAATAATTTATCCCAATGTCCTATTACCTTAATTTTTCCTTTCCATGGAAGACTAAGGGTTTGAGTCTTTCTTAGGGTTCGGTGATAGGCCAACCCTAAAGAACAATCAATAAAGATGACCATAATTGGAATTCATGAAGAAATGTGAACATGGACTCTGCTCATGGTCTAATCTCCTCTCACATCTCACCTGTCTTATTAAGGATGTTACAGGAAAATTTTATTGTTCATAAATTGGACTAAAACTTTTTTGAGCCCATTGGTATTGCCTCCCTCTGTAAACGTAAGTGACAAGAATATTCATCAAAATTCTCTGTATTCCTCTTGAGATTAAAAAAACAAAAAAGCAGCAATCAAGCTAGCATTGCATGTAGATTTCACTTGTGACAGAATGCGTCCTCCATCCTGTTCTAAATGCCATTTTTGA
>VZTM01027156.1:7022-19424 GCA_013400555.1 Jacana jacana | reverse complement strand
TTTACCATGAGCATAGTCAAATACTGGGACAGGTTGCCGGAGACATTGTAATGTTTGCATCCATGGGCATATTCAAAACCTGACTGGGCATGGCCCTGGCCGGCCTTCTGTAACTGACTGTGCCTGAGCAGGGGCTTTGAACCAGATGATCTCAAGAGGTCTGTTCCAACATAAACATTTCTGTGATTCTTCAACTTCTTTCCTAAGTTGTATCTGAAAAATCAGCTTCATTTGGAGCTTTTTTGCAATTACTTTAGTGTAGAATTATTATCCTTTAGTTATCTACCCCGAAGCTCATAGATCTTTTTTTCTGCCTAGTTTTGTGCAGTGTGCCTTGGGTTCTTCATTTCTGGCATGCCAGATTGCTACTGGATTGCTACTGTATGATTTTATCTGCACACCTGGAGATATCACTGTTCATTCCTTTCTCCAGGTCATTGTTACAGATACTGAATAAAATCAGACATGATGTTAGTCTTCAGGTAATGCATGCCTGACTTCTCTCTGTCCTGGAATAGTGAACATTAACTCCTACGCTTTGCTTCCTGTTGTTTAACTGGCTTTTAATAATTTCTTCCAGTTCCACATAACTTTGTTGTTGTTTTGGGAGTGGGTGGGTGGGTAGGTGGGTGCTGTTTTAAGTTTTTTTTGTTGTTTTACTTGGGTTTGTTTGTTTGTTTATTTGTTTTAAATGTTTCAGTAGAACATCATTAATGTCTTTTTGTTTTTAAATTCAGATGTATTACATCCACTGGATTTACTTTTTCCATGAGTTTAATGATAAACTCAGAGAATTTCAGCCAGTAATTTTTGCAGAATTTCCTTTTACAAAAGCCATGATGACTATAATAATGTCCATATTTGTTATGTGCTTGGTGGTCTGATTTTTTTTTCACAGAGTTATTGAAAATGATATTTTTGATACTACCAGCACTTTAAGCCTCTGATATTAAACTAATTTGTTAAACTATTTCCAAATGTTTACCTATGTCTAATCCTAAACCAACCACTCCCCATAACAAACTAAAGTTTATTTTTTTTTTCTCCAGCTCTACTCTCCTTCATTACTCAGTAACAACTCAAACTTTTCTGTGTTTTCTTTCTAATCTATATTACTTACCCCTTCCATATCACTACATCTCTTACCAGTCTCCATATCCTAAACTTTCATCTCCTTCCTGATTTGTTACTGCACACTTAATTTCCTACTAGTCTGTGCTTACTGGAAAGTTATCTTTAGACATGTGGCATGACACAAATCTGCTGCTCCCCTAGTTTTGCAGGTCTATAATGATCCATTTCCCAGTGACTCCTGCTACCAACAGTACCAGCTGTAATCTATTCATGATCACCAGTATAGGCCTGGCAGAGATAGAGAAAGTTACTGGATCGGATCCACAGGTGAACTCAACCCTTCTGCTCCTCTGCTCCACACCTGGCTCTGGAACTGATGTGTTCTTGGTCCTGATGTCTCTAATGAGGATAGGCTAATATAAGAAAACTTGTATTTGAGGAAGGGCAAATTATATCTCATCTTTCATTATTGCCATTTAAATTTTATCTCCCTTGAGGCAGAGGGATTACAGAAATTTAGTAAAAAATATCATTTGTAATTCCGCATATAAAGGTATGGGAAGATTTTTCTGTATAATTTGATTTACAGCTGGAAAACTCAAAATGAAAATGTAAACCTATAATCCTAAAAATGCCTTTAGCTAAAAATATGTTTTAGACTAATGGGGAGAATTTTGTGTTTCACAGACCATACACATTCTTATGAAGTGAAATAGTTAATTCATCATTATAATAGATTTTAAGAATGAACATTTTTTTAAGACTATATCTCCTTTTCCAAGATTTTAGTCTTTAAAAATTGTACTAATAAATATTCATACTTCTATAAAATTAAAAATTGAACTATGACTATTTCAGCCATAGTTGTAAAAATGCCAGAGTATTGCAATGCTTATACACAGACACTTGAACAAGCAAGCTGAAACTTGATATTGATGACAACATTTTGCATGGAAGACCATGATACAAGTTTACAGACCCAGTAATTCTGCTAGAAGTGCATATTAATGATAACTGAATGGTATTTTTGAAGAGGCTCACTTTTCCTTACTGAGGTTTCGACTAATAAACTCTTGCCATCACTACTTATGTAAGAATAAGACAGTTCATGTCATACAAACAGGGAACATGGATGAGCATTTGAAATGATCCTTGGGTCCTGAGTTTTTCTGCCTTCTGACTGAAGTATGTCTTCTCCCACTTATCATTAGAGGATGAAATATCATCTTTTTTCAAACATAAAATGTTTGAGATGTGTAAGGAGAAGAGCAGTAACTATATCTTACAAGAAGTTGGGCTTTGTTTATAACTAGTTCCACTCAGTGTGTTCTGTAATTCAAAGAAGCATAGTACTAACAGAGTACTAATCTCATGGGTTAGAATAAAGAATTGTGTAACTTAATATAGTGGAAGTTCTATAACCTCACAGCGAACTCATTCATTAAAGTGTGACTGCTTAGTGATATAATTTAGTAAAGTTTAGTGATAATTACATTGCTTCTCCATTTACTAAAAAAACTACAACCACTTATTTAAAAAAACAAACAAACAAACAAACAAACAAACAAACAAACTTATTCGGTTAGAAATTCATTGTGGAGTATGATATTAATAACGTTGTATGGAAAAAGTCTTTCCCTGGAGAACAATATGTCAGAAGATAATTCATATAGAAGAAATGAACCAAANTAAATAAAGAAGCTATTAAATCAGTTATTCTGGTTTATATTTTGTAGGGTCAATTTTACTTATATAAAAGTAGAAAATAGTTACAAATCATGTTGCCAGGGTAAAAACTTACAAGCACAGATAAATAAAAAAATAAGGTGATAAATAAACTTTGTTTCATCCATTTTTTTAAGATGACACTGTTGCCAGTATTGACAAACACTGTGTATTTGCAAAACTGAAAACTGAGTGCACTTTAGCTAACTCCTTCAAAAGGATCACTGAGCATTTGAAGCTACTCTATTTAGTAATTTACATCAAACTAGAAAAAGCATGTTCTAGAGTAATTTATACTTTTCTGTTGTAAAGTGCTATCAGGCATATATTCAGTCATTATATTGTTTGAGTTGGTATACTCAACAAATATGAAAATTGCTTTCAAACAATGGCAGTTTCCTTTCAAGAAAGGCTAAATAAATAAATAGATAAATAAGTTGGGTGATACAGGAAGGTTAACGATACTCACAGGAGTTTTGAAAAAGAGACTACTGAAGTATATCATGAAATCCTGCCAGCCAGGAGAGGACATTTAAGAAAACTTAAATCTGCTAGGTCAGAGAAGCTAATTCATGCCATTTGGTGTAGTTCCAGCAAGTCTTTGTTGTGTATATATCTTTATTACTAGGTAGGATAGATTGATCTGTATCATGTTTGTAAGAATGAATTATAGCTTTTGTACTAGAGTCACCTAGCAGTCGATTGATACTAAACTGTTTTAACCTCAAAAGACATATGAAAACTCCTGCCATGTATCCTCATCACCTAACTTAAGGGCATTTACCTTAACTCTCAAACTAGTATATTCCTTTATTCCTGAACTAGTTCCTGAACAGGGCCTTGGTTCCCTGAATCACATTCTGGAAACACATTCTTGATTAAGGTACCCTAATCAAACATGATGGGAATGAAGTTGTGAACTCACTAAAGAAGCACGTGCAGTAGCTGAATCAAAATAGGGAGATGGACTTTACATTTTTATTTTCACTTCTGGGTCTTCTGTGACTGACGGATATAGTCTCTGTCATGGAATATGTCTGTAATCTGGAGAAGAGTTAAATCTCTTAATCCTCAAAACTGTTTCATCTGACATTAAATTGCTTCAGTTGGATACACAGAAAGTGAGGACAAGTACTGCCTGTGGACCGCAGTGAAAGTGCAATGGAAAAATGTGTCTTCTGAATGGTAGTTAATAACAGAGGTTAAATGTAACAGAGGTTGAATGTAACAAGGGTTAAATGTAACAAATGTTTCTCTAACTTCAAAATTTCCTCTAACTTCCTCTAACTTCAAAATTTCTACTTTAAAATGTTTTAAAAATAGGTTAAAAATAAGCTGTAGAAAAGGTAAAAAAAAAAAAACCCAAACAAACAAACAAAAACCCCACAAAACCAAAACAAACAGAAAACCAACCCCACGACTGGAATTCTTTTACAGAAAACATTTTATAATAAAAAATAAATATTTTTTTTGATACTTGAATCGTGGGAGAAATCCAAACTCTTATTCTAGACATGTTGTCACCAAGATTAAGGCACTTCTGAAACAAGCAGGAAATATATGTGCAGTGATAAGATTAAAGATATCATCATAACTCCAATAAAACCTCAATACAACATGCATTATTATTTTTTAACACTAAAAGAACTGTGGCCATTTCAATGTCATTCATAAAAATGACCAAGAAGCTTGACCATACTTACCTAATTCTAGTGACAGCAGTGATCAGGGAATTAACAAATGGTTTTATTAAAGCATAGTAAATCAGTTAAAATCAAATCAAAACAAATTGGAACTGAGGTTAAACTAGGCTGGAAAAACAGTCTTCAATTGTCCTATTCTCTTCTCCATTCCTGCGTCCCTGTAACTATCACCCCTGCTCCATAGAGAAACACAAAAACACATATTCCATAGCAGGAATGACCTTCAGGCTGACCTGACAGTGCAAGGGCTCAGGACTTGCCTGCTTTGCTTTAACCTCTGCTCTTGGTCCAATGACTGCTGCCTCCCCTGCTCAAGCTTCTCTCCACCATCCCCACCTCAGTCACTGCTTGACACCCCATAGCCCTTGGCAGAGGGCAGCCACAGCTGTCAGTCTGGGGGCCTGGGCTTGGGCCAGCTCTCCGAGGAGGAGCTGAGAGCGGCTTGTCACCTTCGTGGCCTGAATTCTACCCACCTGGGCATGTCCGAGTGCCAAGCGTGGCTGGAGCAGTGGCTGGGCCTCTCCTGCAAGCTCCAAGGTACCGCTGGGCACCTCCTGCCTGGGGCAGGGGACACTGGGGGGACCCTCTTGACTTTCTCTGGGCACAGGGAAGGTCATTTCTGGGGAAATATGGGGTAAACAGTGGCTTTGTACCCTGCTATGAGCTGCCCCATGGATCTCCTGGCCCTGAGAGGAGGAGGTGGCGGAGCAGAACTGTCTCTGGGGACATATCCCTGCAAAGGATGGCTGACCCACCAAGGTGTCCCTGCCCCGCAGAGACTCCGTGGTGGCAGATTGCAGCCCCGTGGCAGCAGTGGGGGATGCAAAACGGGAGGGAAAGAGGGGACCCAAAGCAGAGCAACCCCCCCCTTCCTCCCTGGAGAGTAGGCCAGGGTGGGCCCCCTGCTACTGGGGCTGCAGCTGCAACCAGGACCTGGGGGTGCTGGTCGACAGCTGGTTGAACATGAGCCAGCAGTGTGCCCAGGAGGCCAAGAAGGCCAAGGGCATCCTGGCTTGCATAAAAAATAGTGTGACCAGCAGCAGCAGGGAGGTGATTGTCCCCCTGTGCTCAGCACTGGTGAGGCCACACCTTGAGTCCTGTGTCCAGTTCTGGGCACCTCTCACAAGATCTCACAAGATCACAAGAGAGATCTGGAGGGGCTGGAGCGAGTGCAGAGGAGGGCAACGAAACTGGTGAAAGGCCTGGAGAATAAGTCTTATGAGGATCGATTGAGGGAGTTGGGATTGTTTAGTTTGAGGAAGAGGAGGCTGAGGGGAGACCTCATCACTCTCTACAACTGCTTGAAAGGGCATTGTAGAGAGGTTGGTGCTGGTCTCTTCTCAGGGGCAATTAGCGACAGAACAAGAGGGAATGGCTGCAAGCTGCAGCAGGGTAGGGTTAGGCTTGACATTAGGAAAAAGTTTTTCAGAGAGAGAGTGGTCAGTCAGTGGAATGGGCTGCCCAGGGAGGTGGTGGAGTCACCATCCCTGACTGTGTTTCAGAGTAGATTGGATGTGGTGTTGAGGGATATGGTGTAGAGGAGAACTTGTAGAGTAGGGCTGATGGTTGGACTTGATGATCCCAAGGGTCTCTTCCAACCTAAATGATTCTGTGATTAAGAAAATGTGTGAAAGTACACTGAGACAGACCCTTGACTGACAAGCAAGAAACTTTCAGTACAAACACCACACTTCTGGTAAAGACCTCAGGATGCTGATGAATTGTTACAAGTCTTGCTCCCTCTTCTTGAAGGAGAGTGATCAAGCTCTTGCGTCCAAGAGGAGCACCACAAAGTTGAGCATAATACCAAAGTGAAAATAGATAGTAGGAAGGTGATATTGCATAACATTTTTAGGGGTATTATTATTAATAAGGCTTTGACTCTTAATTTGGGTTATGAGAGTTAGTAATAGAAATACTGAACTATTGGGCTGTTAAACATTAACTGTACAAACGATAAATTCTTCTCTCCATATATTAAGTGAAGTCCTTCTACAATTATGACCTTTTTTTAAGTACTCTGGCTGTAATTCATTGAATAAGTGGAGACCATTTTAATTAAAGCACCTGAATGATGGAAGTTCTAGTAAAGTATCTCCAAGCAAAACCACCTCATTCTTATAGTATCTCCTGTCCCACAAACAAAGAGGTAATGATGGCATGTAAAGAGGCTAAGTCGTCCTAAGTCGTTAGGAAGGCATGAAATGTAGGTCTTCCTTACAGGAATATGTGAAAAAAACCAAATAATCTTAAGTACTACACAGAGGGTTGGTTATTCACTTCTCTTACCTCCCATCTTCCCACCTAAGGAGTTAGAAGCCATCCATATTGAATAAAACATAATCAAATGGAAAACTACTACTCTTAATTCACCAAACACTGTCAAGAGTAGGCACAATAAGCATTACCGGGTAGTTAAGATATTATTTCCTGTAAGCTGTGAATGAGTCCCGTTAATTTTATGAGTCCTTCAGAACAGGACCACAACATCCATCAGAATTTCTGAGACATCCTCTTTGTATAAGAGGCACCTCTTCTGGTGGACCCTGGGGCCTGAGAAGACTCTTCCCTAGCTGTTGGAGCCCAGCCCAGTCCACCCAGAGACCTGGGGGAGCCTCTGTTCTGGGCCAATGGATGCAGCTGTTGTTTTCTTGTTTGCAGGCTCAATCAGCCCCAAAGACAAATATGTAAGCAAGAGATGTATGCATGCAGAGGACCCTAACACAGCCAGCTACACAGACTGCCCACAGACACAGTGCTGCCCTTAACATTAACCACATATAACACTACTGGAACTCACATAAAACATACATACAAACAGCCAAATCCTAGTATTCCTCTCTGATCAGGACTGAAGCTCACTAGTGAAAACACACAACCCCTTACTCTCTAGCTCAATAGGACAGACATATGTGTGGATCCCTTGAATAGTAATGTAGGATGTCAGTTGACCAAATGTTGACATCCAGATCCTGT
This sequence comes from Jacana jacana, assembly GCA_013400555.1. Taxonomy (NCBI): domain Eukaryota; kingdom Metazoa; phylum Chordata; class Aves; order Charadriiformes; family Jacanidae; genus Jacana; species Jacana jacana. The sequence goes on along the minus strand of VZTM01027156.1, from coordinate 11,946 downwards.
GTCTCCTACTCACCAGGTAGTCTATCTTGAAGTCTCCTAATGAATTACACGCACACATACATACATGTATGCACATACAGGTGTACAAATGTGCAAACCCACCATGTTGAGAAAAATATAAACATCCTGGTCTTCCCAGTGGCTCATGCCCAAGCACACAGGCCCTATCATTCTTGATTCCCTCTCTACTTTCTGATGCTGGGCCTCTTGCCTGCTTCAGTTGGCACTACACAATGGATCCAACAACACCCAAGGTCTGACGTCAGACACTAAATTCACTCGCTGCAGACACACAATCCTATAGTCTTTGATCTCCTTTCAGGTGCTGATGCTGAGACCCTCATTCAGCTACTGGCACCACAGACACTATGACCACTATCACCAGTGCTCTAACTCAAAATGCAGACCCCAGATTCAGTCACCCTCATTTCTCCAGTTTCTGGCATCTAGACTTTATAGCATTCACAGGTGGGAATAGAGTGAGATTACATGGAAAGATAGTTAAGAAAGGATTTATGAAGAAGAATGGACAGACTACAATGATTTGGTGCAGGGCACAGTCAGACAAGTGTGCTCACCAGGGAATGCTCACACACTACCAGCCTGTTTTATAACACCTTCTTTAGAGAAACACCCTGTCCATCTTTCACCCAGATTTCCTTCCTCTGAACATTCCTTAATAAGTCTAAACGTGAAAATTCTGGTATGAATTGGAGTAGTCAATCATAAGAATAATGGCATGCCTAATGTTTGTTGTTTGTTATTAAGTTACTCTAAAAATCTTCTTTCAGGAAAGAGTAAAGAGAGTTTTGAGAACTCAGTGAATTAAGTGAACAATTAATAAAACAAAAAAATGCATAACTGACATGAACTTATACATTGCTGGTCCTATATATCCCTTCTGTCATTGTGAACACAACTTGGACAAAGCAACCTTTACTTATTTTGAATAAACATAATATAATAAATAATAATTGTAATTATAAATATAAAAGAATTGTATTATATTTTTATTTACATCTCATCAATTTACAGTGATAAGAATATTTCATACTTCCATTCAGATCATGGCAGAGTCTTACCTCATTTTGGAAAAAAAGATATGACAAAGCTTATCAAATTTTAAACATCATTTGCACAATCTTGATATTATGTTTATATTTTCTATGCACAAATTCAATATCAAAACAGAGGAATGTTTTGAATTTGTTGCCACATTCACACACTTAGAATACCATTCAAGATACAAGATTCATAATTACACAGTTTATCTTGTCTGGGAACAAAATACAGCCACAACAAACTATCAACAGAAAAAATATCTGGATTCATAGAAATGTAACTGTTTTCACATGGATTGTTTTTTTAAGTAACTATTCTTGAAATTGTCTTATTGCTAGCAAACAGTTTTACACAAGATCTCAGAAAGAAATGCAAACTTAAATCAACCACATTTGTTCAGAAAAGAAATGCAAAATGATACTGTGTGTTAATTAATCAGTCCTGTTGCAAGGTAAGCTAATGTACTTTCCTGTTACAGCGGGACCAGCGGGAAATTGATATCATTATTTAGCAGGAAAAAAGCAGTAAATTCCTGAAAGTCCTGTGCCACTTATTATGCTTAGAAAGAAGAAAGGATTCTCCATTTTCTTTTGTCTAACTTGAGAATAAAAGGGAGCTAATTCACACTCATACTCCATTTTTCTCCTTCACAATACTTACCATCTCTTTGAAGAGTAGATTGCAAGGATTGCTGCCATCTTCTAGAGTCAAGTATTTTCACATCATTATAGGTTTGGGTTTACTGTATTTGGAAGGGTGTTCCTCCTGTCTCCTTCCCTCATTAGGTCAAGATTGCAAGGATACAAAAGGTTTTTTTGGGAAGATTTCAAAAGCAATGTGTCCTCCCAATTTGGGTGAAAGGGACAACAGTAAGTGTTCTAAAAAGATATAGGCCATGTGTGGAGGAAAAGGTAATTCCAGAAAACCTTACTAATGGACTTTCCTCCTTTGAACAAACAGGGTTTCTTTTCCATTTTCTCAGGATGATGTTAACCATTATACCCTCCACAGTGAAGGAAAGGGAGGAAAAGGAAAGTAATATAAAACAGATTTACTAAGAATTTAGTACTAAGTATGTCTATCCCACTTTAACAAATATAGTTCTACAGACTTAACTAAAATGGTAACAAGAATGTTCAGTTTTTCACTAGGGCTCTTGCATCCCTCTAACTCCCTTATGCTTCTTTTTTTTTTTTTTTTTTCCTTTTTTACTCTGTATCTCAATGTAATAATTTGTATATATTCTAGAATTGTCAAGAATAACTGAATCTTCCAAAATAGAAATATATTTTTTTTAAAATTTTACTGTGCCAGCTTTGTACTTAGCTCGTTCTTAAAGAATGTTTTTCTGAGTATTGCTAATCTTCAGATAGTAAATCTCTGCTGTGAAGTACAAGAATGAATACTGTTTTAAATCTGGTTGCTACCCTGACCCCCCAAAAGAATATTTACAATATGATAGCTTTAAATACATATTCTTATTCAAGTTTTTCTCATGAAAGCATATTTTGTCTCATATATCATAAGTAAACTGACTAGCTTCCAAGATTTATTTTTGTAAATCAACACACCAATAAGTCATGAGATTATTGACCCTTTTCATCTTATTTTTCTAGTGTTATCTTTTAAAAGGATGCTGGAATTATGAATACAGGTGTCATAATCATTCTAAATCATCCAGCAAGATCTTCTGATGTTATTCTTATAAAATCTGTATTACAGAACCAGTGAGTTAGTGATTATGACTATTTGTTTATCATATTGCCAATAAGAAAAAGGTACTAATGGATGGAATCTATTTATGAAAAGCCTTTATCATTTATGTTGTTTTACTTTTGTAGATATTTCAGAATACTCATATGGAAGTCTGCTTTAAAGCCTGTTTAAAAACATCTGAGGGGAGAGCAAACTGAGCAGCAATCATCTAAAATAACTATTTTAATAAAGCAAAAGTTCACACCTTTATTATAACACAGAAAACTATTATTATAAGACAGGAAATAAAGATGTTTCTTACCTGTAAAGCCCTTGTCACATTCACAAAGAAAAGTATTTGGAGTAACATTGCTACAATTACCATTGAAACATGTATGTGGCTGGCACTCTCCGACTATTTCTGTACAATTTTTACCTATTTAAAAGGGATAATAGGAACATTGAATTTTGGTAAATATTTATATTTTTTCCTAAACTGTAAAATAAAACATTATATTTAATAGATAGGTGGATGGTTTGATAGGTAATAGTGATAACTGTGGTCACTAGTTTTCACCAAAATCACTGAAGTACTAAAGCAAGGCAGAAAGTTATGCAGCTGCTGTAATATGAGCTACGGTGCTCAACCTCATCTGTCATCCAGTTACAAATTCATTTATAGCTTAAAATGTAGAAATTATATTAGTATTGTAGTATTTTTTTTTTTATGACACGTATCTACCTTGTAGGTTCTAGCAGCATCGTGAACAAAAGATGTGCTCATGTGGAATCCAGTTTTACTGATTTTTTTCTTAATATGCAGCTTTCTGGAAATTACAATTCCAATTATGAGCTGTTTATGCTATTATAGCATATGGGTCTAAATACTGTATAATTATGCTGATCACTTGAATTTTCAAATTTCTAATAGACTTCATTTTATAGGAGACACTTTTTTCCTCCCTTACTTTTGTGTAGCCACATCCACAATATAGGATAGTTTAATCTCCTAGATCTTCTTTTTTACATACAGTTTATTTGCTGGACCAGTATTGGCAGTATGAAATTATTGTATTAGCCAAGACTGTCCCATATAGGCTAACAGAAGATTTTAAGCATTGCTTATTGTTAATTTTTCGTATGATGAATACTTTTAACAGAGTTTCTTGAGAATCTCTCTATTACTTTGAATGAAAGTAGTACCAGACATTATTTGATATTATTTTTAAAGCATTTTACACAACCTGCAGAAATCATAAAAGAAATAGATAACATACTGCATATGGCAATTTTCCACTCTTTTACTAAACGTTGCATAGTTATAAAAATAATTTTCTCATAAAATTGACTTAGTCATACCAAAATCATTTCTACTTGCAAATGCATTAATAACCAAATTATTATGCAGTTCAAAAAGCAATTAAAAAAAACCCCAACAACTACAACATACTTTATGCAACATAACCGTCATTTCTGTATTCTATAAACCACAATTGTTCCTGACTCATCAGTTGTTTCATAGCATAGCATCACTATTGCGAGAGCACAAAAATGTGATCCATCAAAGGAACATTGCTAGTATTCTGCTCAATAAGTATAGAAATAGTTGCATCAATCCTTTTTGTGATGTGAATGAATATTTCTGGTACTTTCTAAATGATTTCTGATTTCCATTGCTCTGAATACAGGAACAGTATACCCATAATTTCATTCATCCTCTTTTCTTCCTTCCTGAAATGGAAATCATGGTAAGGTAAGAACATATCTACTCTGGCAGTCCAATCCCAAATTTAGATTTTCTTCAGTGGTTTAGGGAAATACTGCAATATTTCCTAGGTAGAATTAGATGTTTGGTTTTTGTTTTTGTTGTTTTTTTGGTTAGTGGGCTTTTTGTTTGATTGTGTTTGTTTTTTGTTTTTTTTTTTTTATTTGTGAAACATTTAATTTTTATGCTTAGCAAATTCATTTGGAAAGGAACTTTACAGGATAAAACAATCTGGAAGAAAAGAGTAAGTATTTTGTTTTGCTTGCTCTTTTAATTAAATGTTTGACTTTTCAATTAAAAACAATTTTAAAAAAAATCCTCATGTAACTTAAAAGGTCTTTAAACTGAAAAGGGAGGTTTTGTGGCAAATTAAAAAAAAAATGTTCTTTCCAATAAGACCAT
>VZTM01027154.1:88297-105139 GCA_013400555.1 Jacana jacana | reverse complement strand
CCATTCTATGATTCTATGATAAGATACCGGAGGGCAGACCACGAGGGGTTGCTGTGGTCACCTTGGGGACTGTCATCTCCTGGTGCAGATGGGAAGATGCTGGGCACTGCCAGAAGAAAGTCTGTTCCCACCAGCCCAGGCAGAAGCTGGGAGGTCTATACCCCAAGACCTCATGTCACCTACTGCGTGGGGCAGGAATAAGGATTATTGCAGTGTTTTAATTCCAGGTGACAACAGAGGGAGATACTAATAATGGTCATAATGGTCATGCTCAAGAAATGTAGAAATAAAACACCATGCTTTTTCTTTTTTCAAGTTGGGATGCTGGAATCTCGGGAGAAAACTGCTATTTATAGTGGAGGCATGTCTGTTGTCGTGGCACTTGAGCTGGTGGTTGCAAAACTTCTAGAGCTGTATTTCCGTACCAGCGAAAATGAATTAATTTTTAGCCTGAGCCCTTTCCTCTAAACATTTGGGGGGATTCATGTCAGTTGAACATTGAAGAGTGCCGGTGCTATTTGCTTGCTGGTCTTTTCTGACAGCCCTTTCTCATGTGATTCCTGTTGCAGGGAAGCTTCATTTGGGCCCCAGTGATGATAACCCTCGTGAGGGGCGTCGCAGAGCGTGTCGGTGAGGGAGCGGGGCTCTGCGGGCACCCCACGCCCCCAGCACCAGGGGCCTGTTGTGCCAGGCTCTGCCGCAGGAAAACCAGCTTCATGCTGTGCTGGTGGGAGGGTGCCATCCCCCCTTAGGCAACTGCTGTTTCCAAAGTGGGATTTTAGGCAACTCCTCGCTCAGCTTGCAGTTTTTTCTGCTTTCGCTTCCACTCTTGTACAGCACCCAGAAATCCAAATCTGGGTCCTGGACTCATCTCAGACTCAGGGGAAGAAATTTAAAGCAGAGGCACCATAGCAAGTGAGCAGCACTGGAGACATCAGCTGGGCTGATGGGACACAGAGGCAGCTCTTGTTTGGTAATTGGTCTGCTGTCTCATGGATGCTGTAAAAGTTTCTGTTCCCACCACTGAGCATGGGCTGGGCCAGGGTTCACACAGCTGGGACTTGTAAGCACCATACTGGGATAATGACTGCTTGGCCCAGAGGTCCCCATATGATGCTACCTCTTCCTCTGGCACGTCCCCATGTACTGTTGTCTTGTGTTGGTTGGTTGTCCCTTGCCAGCTGCAGTATGTAGCTGAGCCATGGGGTCTGTTCATTAGTGCCTAACTCAGCACGCTGGCCCTCTGGTCATTAAAACATACCTGCTTTGTCAAAGTACAGGTTTAAACCAGGCCACCCTGTCTTTTGAAGAGTAGTAATACATGGAGGTTGACACTTGCTACGGATGTCTTGATATGGAAGTTCTCCCTCTCCCTCTCTCTGTCTCCATGATGCAGATTCTACTGTAAAAGCAGAGTGTGTGGCTGTGGGAAGCTCACCTGTAGGCAGGGGGAAATGTCAGAAGGAGAATCCTAGAATCCCAGAGTGACCAGGGTGGGCAGGGACCTCTGGAGATCATCTCCTCCAACCCCCTGCCACAGTAAGTCCTCCTAGAACAGGTTGCACAGGAATGTGTCCAGGCGGGATTTGATTGTCCTTTCTGCCCCAGCAAGTGGCTTGAGGTGACCATCATCCCGTCAGCAGGATGTGGGAAGAAGACTGCACAAAAGGACCTGTGTCCTCCGTGGGCCTGGGCAGATCTCGCTGTGTGAGAAATCTCTGTGCACCTCTGCATGCAGAAGGCTCTCTCAGGATCTGCTAAGGGGATGTAGAAGATTTCTCCTGGCTGTAGACTTGTGTCTCACAGGACTGTTGGGCCACATTTCAGAGCTCGGAGACTGTGCTTGTGGTCTCTGCCCCCTGCCTGCTTGTGAGCAGGATTTACCCCACTCTCATGCCTGTCCATAGACCTTTACCTGCAGCCCTGGTCTCAACTGCTGAGGCTTCTTAGAACCCAGTGCTTCCACCTGGTTATGGCACAGAGTGATGTTTGATGCCAGGAAGAGTAAGTACAGGCTGGGGAAATTCTTTCCCATCCCTTCTCTAAAGCAGCAAAGTTGATGTTGGCTTTGGTCACCTCCTTAGGTGGAGGCAGGGACTTTGTGGCTGTTGAAGCCATGCCTGAAAAGCTCAGGTGCATTGCATTTGGTATGAGGTGGAGAAAACGGGTTTTTCTTGAGCTTTGGTGTCCTTGTCTGCTTTGACAACCTGTAGATGTTTGGGGAAAAGTTCATGCTGTGATTCTTTCAAACCTCCTGATTTCAAAATACCTAGTGATACTGGATATTGATGATCCATCTTTACAGATATTGAGCACTGAGGCTGGATGGGTGCAGGTGGGTTTGCAAAGGTTGTTGGGGGGATTCTGGGCTTTCTGAGCTGGCTGCCTCCAGGGACTGGCTCAAGGAAACCTCAGCCTCTCTGAGCAAAAACATGGGGATGTGTTTGGTGTCTACAGCCACGCTGGTGGGAAGCTTCAGCACAGCAGAGAATCCTCTGTAAAAGATGTAGTTCTGATGGTTTGAAGGTTTTCCCTTCAAAGGCAGCTCTGTGACTCCAGCAAAAGGCTGCCCACAGCGAGAGCGGTCTCCTCCCCGCTCGGCACAGCAGCGTCTCTACAGCTGGAGATAAAAAGCATAAGATTTCTGTTCTGTATTTGCATAATGGAAAATGAGTCAGAGGAGAAAGGAGGCTTTATGGAAGAAGATTAAGCTAATAGTGGGATTAACAAACTGTATAATAAGTAATTTCCAGTAATTTCTTCTTTATTCCTGCTGCCCACACCATACAAAGCCACAGATAGCCTTCATGTCACCTGCAGTGGCACACACTGGGGGGAAAGAAAGGGAATAGGACAGAATTCCTAAGACAAAAGTCCCTTGAGTCTATTTTTATTGCCAAGAGAGGTTGGTGGTACCAACTAGACTAATTGTTAAGCAAGATTCTCGTATTTTGTTGGGCTTTTAAAATATTGTCTGTAAATTTTGCAAGAGGAAATAATTAGTCTTTATTTACCTGTCTGAAAATGCCTAATGATGTTGGAGGCCCTTTGGGAGAACGGTGTGTGCAGGTATGTCGGTGTTTAGGAAGTCACACACTGCTGTAGCAAAGGGTTTATAAGGTACATATTGATGCAGAAAATGAGGGAAAAGTGTCCAAAAAAGCTTTCTGAATATAGATTTCAAGGGCAATCTCTTTGGTTGCTCATGGTCTTTGGGAGCTCTGTTGGGGCAGAGGGATGCACGGGCTGTGCCCCTTTGCTTTTGGTGTCCCCCGTCTGCTACCAGATGGGATGGAAAGGTCTCACTTGGTCTTCCCAGCTCGGGCTCGGTCCAAGGGTAGTGTGAGAAGGAAGGTCTGGACAATGAATGAAGAGACAAAACACAACTGTTGTCTCTACCTCTGCTAAAATTCAGGGATGGCTAAAAACGGGGAGGATGGGGAATGGAGCAAGAAGAAGAGGGAAGGTCTTTCATATGTTTGTTTCTCTCCTCTGTGCAGCCGCTTTATTTCCCCTTAACTGATGGTTTCTGAAAGCCACCAGCTAGAGTCCAGGGGCCAACATTAACAGAGCTGCTCAGAGGATGACTCCCTGCAGGAGATGCACCAAACCTGTTTCCCCTCTGTGGTGGGGCTGCCCCACAGTTCCTGGGATAGTGCCCCGGCTGCACCGATCTCCTGAGGTTCTCAAAACACACCCCTGTGGGCAGAGCTCCAGATGGTCATAGCTGCTCCGTGGACGTCTCCTTCTGCAAGTATTTCCTATACTCTTGGCCATCTTGGCCATCCCATATTGGTGTTCTCTGGAGGGACTGGTGAGAATACAGCCCTGCACAGGGAGGGCAGAACGGGGCAGGGGAGGGGGAAACGGCAACTCGGATAAAGCTTCCCTTTATCTCCTGGCCGTGTCCCCGATGGATTTGCTTGAACTTCTGGATCCTTGATCAGACCTTCCCCAGCCGATTTCCCAGTGTCCTGAAAGGGCTGATGGGGTCTGTAGTCACGCTGGAAGCTGGAGAAACCTGAATTTTAGACTCTAGTCCAAACCGTGTATTTTTTAAACTGTTTAAAAGTATTCTGTATGCCTGACTAGAGCCCCCTACTGGATCCAGTATATTCTCTTACTACATTGGAAAGAATATGCAGGGTTTTTTTTTCCCTGATGAACTTAGAGACTTGAACATGTCTAGTTCAGGGCTTTTAGAAGTCTTAAGAGTGCTGGTTATATGTCAAAGGCAAGGCAGATGTCGTGTGTGCGAGTGTCTGCCATTGGAAGGGGGGAAAAAATATCCTTTTTTTCGTTTTTTTTAATGTCTAAGTTTTTTCTTCTGTTTACACAACTTGGAAGTGTAACTATTCCATGTGGTGAAACTGCTAAACATTGCCAGATGTGCTATTTTTGTTTCATACATGGCAACATGTCTGCAGCTCCTATTCTTGACTAGGAAGGCACTGAGGAGCGCATTCGAAAGGAGGTTGCAAAATGTTATGATTAATGGTGTTGGTCTGGTGGCTTTAGGTGGTCGTGAGGGATTTTCTTATTTCCCAAAGGGTCTGGCATTGCACAACCGCTGAAAACATTACCGTGCTTATTTCGGTGATGTAGCCTTTAATTGCTGTTTGTCCTGTGCCTGCCGTGTGTTTCGCCCCAGCGCTGTGTGTCGCTCCTCCCAGGGGCGGCTCGTGCTGCGGGGAGGCCAGGGCGGGTGGTGAGCGAGCCCAGGACCTGGCACGGCTGCGGTGCCGGTCACGGGATGCTCTGCTGTGAAGGTATGGATGGAAGGTGGCCTTCAACCAACTCTAACACAGGAACCTCAGTGCTGGCGCTCCTCAAGTCTCCCGCCTGGGCTCTGTGAAGACCTAGAGAGGGTTTGAGGAGCTGCCACCAAGCTGCAGTCAGCACTTTGGCACCGCCAATAGGCTTCAGGATGACAAAGGAGATTTCCAGCCGAGTTCTTCCAAGAAACTTCTCCAGATTGTCAGGATCTCTTCCTTCTCCAGGAGTTTGGGGGAGTTCCCTACAAACTGGGCCAGACACCTCAGCTTCCAGACTCACCACTAAGTCTCCTTCTGCCCTTGAGCTCCCTCCACTTTGCAGCATCTCAGAGGAGACCCGTAAGCATCACTGAACTTGATGTTCTTGTGAACGGCTGGCGCTGCATAGACATCTGCTTGTGCTCCTGCTGCTGGATGTCACCCTCCAGAGAGGCTGTGAGAGAGGGTTGGAATTCTGCTTCTGCTTCACTCTGCCATCGCTCTGTGCATTCCCAGAATGGGCATGGGTGTCTCCGCTACCTCCTCCCGCCTTGGCCAAGGTTTCTGTTAAAGTTTAAGACCTTTTTTTCTTTGTTGTTGATTTAGAAGCTTTTGTTGTTTTTTTCTTTAAAGACACACTGAGCATTTTTTCCGAGCTCCTTAAAAATCTGCTGTAAACCCCATTTCAGCAGTTTGTAGCGTGCAGACAGTGCACTGCAAGTTACACGGTCTGGTGTCCCACAAGCCTGAACCGCGCTGCTGCCTCGGTGCTGTTGGCAAATCGGTGAGCCAGACCTGGATTTGCAGAATGTATGGCAAGGTGGTGTAGACGCAGCCAGTGCAGTAATATGACTTTAATATTAGAAACCCTCCATACTTTTAGTTTCATCATCTGATCTGGGAGCACGTCCTGCCGTGAAAAACGTGGGAATGCCCGTTTCTGCCCCAGCCTGGCTCCACACCTCGGTGCTTTGTGCTTGTTGTCATCTCCCAGTGACTTGTTTTGCTGCTGGTCTGAGCTCAGGGCAGTCTCCCCAGACACTGAGCAAGGTGTTGCTGCAGCGTTGTGGTGTGCAAAGGGTGCAGGAACAGCTAAGGAAAGATAGGTGAAGCAATTAATTAATTGTGCCCTTAGCAAACTTGGCATTCTTCTATTCAAAGTATCCCTAGAGCCACTTTGCACTCACAGGAGCTCCTGGAGGGTTTTATGTACATACATATATAGAGGGTATGTATAGAATTTTAAGATAAGAAGAAATCCCCCAGTAAATGTTACTCTTTTTTGCCTGTATAGGTTCACCTACAAGGAAACAGGCTTGAAAGTAAAGAAAAAGAGAACAAATCTGGACGTTTTTAAGAAGGTGCTCCTGGAGAGAGTGGTGCTGGGGAATGGAGGGAGCTGGGAAGAAGCAGGAAGAGGAGGAAGGAACTGGAAGGGCTGGGAGGGAGATGCAGGACAGCAGTGATCGTACGCTGATCATAGAAGGGTCTATGGTGTCCTGGTGGATGTGGATGATGAGATGGGACAACTCCAGCAAAGAGGATGTGGGTATACAGTGAGAAGATGGAGGAAGGACATCCCACCAGGACCACGTCCCACCAAGACCACATTGTGCTCTCTGCCTGCGTGTTGATGTCTGCTGGGCAGCACTGGTGTCTCTGTGGGTGCTGGGGATCACTCGCTGTTGGGAGCAAAGGCTCTCCAGTAGCACTGCTGTCACTGCAGATGCTGCTGCTCTGGGGGCTGAGTTTGTGAGCCAGTCTCTGAAGTTCCCCTCAGAACCTCTCGCTTCCCATGGGCTTGCTTGTAGCTGTTCAAAGCTTCCTGAATGTTTTCCTTCTGATACTGTTTGCACTGGCCTAAAAACAATAAAATTCTGTATTTGTTTTCATTTCATGTTATGTTGGGAAGTGGTGGTCTTTCATTCCCTGGAGGTATTTAAAAGCTGGGCAGACGTGGTGCTGAGGGACGTGGGTCAGTGGTGGTTTGGGCAGTGCTGGGTTGATGGTTGGACTCGATGATCTGGAAGGTCCCTTCCATCATGGACAATTCTACAATTCTATGTTGTTTTTCAGCAGTTGGTGGGAAGAAGGGGTGCTTTATAGCAACTATCTGGTGCATGTCTGTCTTTAGCAGCAACTGCCGATAGTGCATTGGTTTAGGCCGGTGGGTGCAGACATTGATTTGGGTGATGCATTGGGCAATGCACTGGCCATGGTGTGCCCTGGCAGTGCCACGCTGTGTCCTGGCTTCCTCCAGTGGAGGATGCACTCTGTACCTGCTGCAGGAGAAACCTCTGCTGGGGGAAACACAGCTGGGCACAGTCCAGGACATCCTGGTGTGTTGGCCAATGGGCAGCAGTTCCAGGGAGGGATCCAGCTGGCAAATCCTCTCACAGCTCTGCAGGATACCCCCGTGTGTCTTGTTGAGTCTATTAAAGGAAAAGCCCATGGGCGGGATGTAGTGCCTGTGTTTTGAGAGTGGTTTGAACTGCGCTCTGCGAACAGACACGAGGCCGATGGTGTTAACGTTCTGCTCATTTCCTTCTCTTCCCTATTCAAAGTGCATAGTGCTAAAATGCAAGGAAGGGACGAACAAAGAACAAGTTCACTTTGCAGAGGTAGCTTTGCTCCTGGAGCTTCTGGAGGAGGGGCTGGGGAGGGTCCCGTGGAGAAGCAGGGCTTCTGCTGCAGGATTAACTGGAGGAAAGTGACAGTGGATGGTGGGAGCCATCTGGCTGCTGCTTCTGAGGCTCACAAAATGCAGATGACAATGTACACATTCCTTAGTGTTTGACTAAAGGAGAGAGAGCAACCTGGTGGGAGGTGTCCCTGCCCAGGGCAAGGGGTGGAACTGGGTGGGCTTTAAGGTCACAGAATCCCAGAATGGTATGGGGTTGGAAGGGACCTCTGGAGACCATCTCCTCCAACCCCCTGCCAGAGCAGGACCACCCAGAGCAGGTCCCACAGGAACATGTCCTGGTGGGTTTGGAATGTCTCCAGAGACAGAGACTCCACCACCTCTCTGGGCAGCCTCTGCCAAGGCTCTGCCACCCTCACAGTGAAGAACTTCCTCCTCATGTTTACATGGAACTTATTATGGTACAAGTTTGTGTCCGTTTCCTCTACAGGTCCCTTCCAACCCCAACTCTTTCATGGTTCTGTGAAATGTCTGTCTCGCTGCTGTGGGTCCTGCTCAGGATGGCTGTGGGAAGTCATTGACTGATTCGCCATTGCCACACAGTCCTTCATTTACCGTCTCCTTCCCTCCACCCCACTCTCCCTTGTGTCTCCTGAAAGCGTCGGAGTCTCCAGGCAGAGCCAGCGTGGGACCTGCAGTGCTGGTGCTGATGGTGGTGGTGCCAGTCTGCGCCCTCTCCTTGGTGGTGGTGCTGGTGGCCTGGACACACTGGCGCCGGCGATGCGCCCGCCATCGGGCCAATCAGCCCAATGTGGAAGAGCCCCTCTCCGAGTGCAACCAGGTCAACTCTGGGAAGACCCTGAAGGACCTCATCTCTGACATGACGACCTCTGGCTCTGGCTCCGGTACGTGGGGCTGCCCTGCCCTTACCATCACTTTGCTCCAAGATGTCAGAGCAGATTTCCTTGATGCTTAAACCAAAGGGAAAGGTGGCTCCTTGCTTGTAGGGTGATAGCGAACCAAGCAGAGGGTGCAGGTGGGGGACTTATCTCAGGGGCTTTGACACTGGTGACAAGTTTTACATTACAGGAGATCACTTTACAGTGGCAACGGGACTTTGGCTGCTCTCTTTCTGTCAGATTGTAAAGGTTTGATTCGTTGTTGGAGTGGAAGAGTTCAAAACTCTTTTCCCAGAGAGAGTGGTCAGTCAGTAAAATCAGCTGCCCAGGGAGGGGATGGAGTCCCCATCCCTGACTGTGTTTCAGAGTAGATTGGATGTGGTGTGGAGGGATCTGGTGTAGGGGAGAACTTGTAGAGTAGGGCTGATGGTTGGACTGGGTGATCCCAAGGGTCTCTTCCAACCTAAATGATTCTTTCTATGATAAAGTTGACTCAGAACTCCATCTCCAGTGTGAAAGCAGGCACTGCCGGCTGACAGGGCGCAGCTGAGGATAAAAGGTACTCAATTTAACGGAATGACTCAGGATTCCACTCCTGGAGTTCTTATAGTGGTGCCAGAATAATGTTACTCCAAATTCTTGTTTTGAACCGAACACCAACCTTTTTCGTATTTCACCCGTTTCCGATACCCTCCCTGCTATGATGCCTCTGTTGCCATTGAGAACTTTTTAAATCAAAGAGATGCAAAAATGTGGTGGGGATTCAGACGTTCCAGCTCATCGTGCTGGTGACACGTCGGTGCGTACGGCCCGGATTTCAGGAACTAAGGATTTTTATTTAACTGAAAAATATGTAAATCAAGATCAGTTTTATCTATAAGCAAAGAACTTATAAGTGATTATTAATTGAATTTACCTTATTTTCCAGGAACTGCATACCTTTCTGGATTGATTTATTGTGCTTCCCTAATGTATTTTCAGAGACATAACGAGTACACTCTGCCTTTATTTCCCCTGAAGTTTTAGCTGTTCGTATGGACAGACAGAGCCTCATGAGTGCTGCATTTTGCCTTGACTCCAGCCAAACTGTGATCTTTGCTCTGTGATTCTCTGCCCAGAGGGGTCTCGGGGTTGGGCACAGGACAAGGACACAGGCAGTAGAGGCTGCAAGGTGTGAGGGCTCCGTCAAGGGGAATTTGAATATGAATTTGAATAAATTTGAAGAAGATGACCTTCAGACTATAATTTTTCTCTGCTGATTATTTAGGTCTGTTAAAAGCAAGGTTGCCTTGATTTAAAAAATAAAAGAAAGTATTTTTTTTTTCTTTAAGTCCCAAATAAATACAATATCAAACCAAACGAGGCAGGAGCTTATGGCTGGCAGAACAAAATGAGGTGGCTTTGATGCTGTATTTGTTTGAGACTTAACAAACCCCTCCTGGCAACTGCTATGGCATGGGGCTGGCCCCAGTGTTTTCCAGTGCTTGGTCATCATGCTCTGGTGTGGCATCAGCCAATGTCACTTTTCTTCTTGTGCCACAGAACAGCAAAGGTGGGCTGATCTGTGATAGGACAAGGGGGAAAGGCTTTGCACTGACAGAGGGGAGATGGAGCTGAGACGTGGGGTAGAAGTTCTTTGGTGTGAGGGTGGTGAGAGCCTGGCCCAGGTTGCCCCAAGAAGCTGTGGCTGCCCCATCCCTGGAGGGGTTCAAGGCCAGGCTGGAGGGGGCTTGGAGCCACCTGTGTGGTGGGAGGTGTCCCTGCCCAGGGCAGGGAATGGCACTGGGGGGCTTTAAGGTCCTTTCCAACCACAACCATTCTACAATTCTATGATTTTTCCAGACAGGCTATGGTGTACATGCCAGTTTTTCAGGCTGTCTCTGTCCTCTGTCCTCCTGTCTGAGGAATTTGTAAAAAATATGAGTCAGGGAAATTTTGGTTGTTAGGGGATTTTCCCTGGGTAGTCTTTGAGGGCAGAGTCATGAGTACATCTTGCTGTAAAATCTCCGACTTTGGGATTTAAAAATCATGGGTGAATGCTTTCACGAGTGTCTGTCTCTCCGTTCCCCACTAGGTTTGCCTCTGCTCGTACAGAGAACCATCGCCAGGACTATTGTCCTGCAGGAAATTGTCGGAAAAGGCCGATTTGGCGAAGTCTGGCGTGGGAAATGGTGCGGGGAAGATGTAGCTGTGAAAATCTTCTCCTCCAGAGATGAACGGTCCTGGTTCCGGGAGGCAGAAATTTATCAGACGGTGATGCTGCGGCACGAGAACATCCTGGGCTTCATCGCTGCCGACAACAAGGGTACGCTGCGAGGGGTGGGATTCATGGCTCCTGGCTGGGAATCGCTTCCATTGCCCCCTTCCCACCCAAAATACTCCTCTGAGCTTCACTGCCGCCTCCGGGGTGGCCAGCAGGCGTCTTTGTTTGTGTGCCTGAGGTGGCCGCGCAATGGGGAAGGCTTCTCCTGGCTGGTTTTTGCCCTAAATCTGGATCATCTTGCTTCCCACGAGTAGATAACGGGACGTGGACGCAGCTGTGGCTTGTCTCCGAGTACCACGAGCAAGGGTCCCTGTTTGACTACCTGAACAGAGGGACGGTGACGGTGGAGGGCATGGTCCGGCTGGCGCTGTCGGTGGCCAGTGGCCTGGCACACCTCCACATGGAGATCGTCGGCACACAAGGCAAGCGCTCCCTCCCCTTCCCCCTGGCCTACAGCGGTACCTGCAGAATCATTCACGGGTGAGGTGGTACCGTGAAGTCTTCCACAGTCTGCTGTACCACGAGCAGCAGTATTGGCATAAAACTGTGAGAGACGGTATAAGCGGGGAATAGGAATGCCATCTCCCCACTGTCACTGCTGGCACCTCCATCCTTGTCTCCCACTGGAGGTCTGTGGGGACAGCCCTGCCAAAGGGGAGTGCTAGAAAATTCACAGTTTCTGGTTTTGTGTTTTCTTACTGAAATACAGGTGTTGGGACAAAAATGCCCCCAAGGTTGCTTTTTTTTAATTTTTTTTTCCATTTGATGACATTTAGCAGAGCTTTCCTCAGTACAAAACAGGCTTTAATGGTTTTTTATGGGGTTTAGTAACAAAGTTGAATACCACTGTTTTTGTTTGCTTGCTTGTTCTGTTAAAATTCGTGCCGTTGATACCAAAACCGAGGGGCGTTTCCCTTTCTGCACACAGGCAAGCCAGCCATCGCGCACCGCGATCTGAAATCCAAGAACATCCTGGTGAAGAGGAACGAAACCTGCGCCATCGCCGACCTGGGCCTGGCAGTGAAGCACGACTCGGTCCTCAACACCATCGACATTCCCCAGAACCCCCGGGTGGGCACCAGGAGGTGGGTGAGGACATGCTGCTGGTACGGCTCTCCACAGGGACAGCTTCTCCTGGCTCTTCTTCCACCCGTGACTCCCCCTCAGCTCGTGGCCTCTGCTGAGCAGCGGCACTGGGCACCCTGGGTGGACCACGGCATGGACACCAGTGTTGGTCACCCCTGTGGTGTAGCCAGGGCACCATGCGCAGCAACTGTGGTCTTTTTACAAAGTCTGTCCCACAAAGTGACCTTTGTCTCTTCTAAAGGTATATGGCTCCTGAGATACTTGATGATGTGATGAACATGAACATCTTCGAGTCCTTCAAGCGTGCAGACATCTACTCTTTGGGGCTGGTGTACTGGGAGATAGCCCGGAGGTGCTCTGTTGGAGGTGAGGTTTCTGGCCTTTCCATTTTGCAATCCGCAACGCCTTTATCTTAAACAAAACAAAGTTAGTGAAAGGGTCAGTGTCCCTGCCCCTGCTGTCCTGGTTTTCTTGGCAGGTTGTGGTGCTAGAAGTCTGTTGGGGAGCAGTTGTTCAAGGTGGCCTCAAATGTTCTTCTGTTCTCTCCCATTGCCTGCAAAACCAAGCCATTAGAGTTCACTCTGGAGCAGTGAGTTTGGATTTTGTGTTACCTACACAAGGCATCTTTCCTAGGAATCACTGAGGAATACCAGTTGCCTTACTATGATGTTGTGCCTTCTGATCCTTCGATAGAAGATATGAGAAGGGTAGTTTGTGAGCAGAAGCTCAGACCAAATATTCCAAACCAGTGGCAAAGCTGTGAGGTAAGAGCAGTTTTCCAGTTTATCAGAAAGCACATTTAATTAAAGCAGAATTTTTCGGTAGGACACAGGGAGCTCGATGTCCAGCCTCTCCTGAATTTAAATGTGTTTTAGATGCCTATCTCTTTTTCAGCCCTGACATCAATGCAGAGAGAAGTGTCTTTGCACCAAATGCTGAACTCTATGGAGTAAAGGTCTTCATTTATGATAATACAGAACCACATACTGTCCAGGGTTGGCAGAGACCTCTGGAGGTCATCTCCTCCAAAACCCTGCCAGAGCAGGTCCACCCACGGCGGTCACACAGGAAGGTGTCCAGGCAGGTTTTGAATGTCTCCAGAGACAGAGACTCCACCACCTCTCTGGGCAGGCTCTGCTAGGGCTCTGACACCCTCACAGGGAAGAACTTCCTCCTCATGTTGAGATGGAACTTCTTATGTTCCAGTTTGTGCCTGTTCCTTCTTGTCCTGTCCCTGGGCACCACTGGAAAAAGCCTGGCCCCATCCTCCTGACACCCACCCTTGAAGGATTTGTAGGTGTTGATCAGATCCCCCCTCATCCTTCTCTTCTCCAGACCAAACAGACCGAAGTCCCTCAGAGAGATGTTCTAGTCCCTTCATCATTGACAGGGACACGGCTGTTGTGTGACCGCCCCAGAGAGCTGTATTTTATTGCTGTTATTGTGCTTAACGAATGAAGGGTGGGAGGTGAGGGTTTATTCCTGACGTGTTGCTGTGCTCGGCGGTTGCAGGCGCTGCGGGCCATGGGCAGGGTGATGCGGGAGTGCTGGCACCCCAACGGGGCGGCACGGCTCACCGCCCTGCGGGTGAAGAAGACCATTTCCCAGCTCTGCCTGCAGGAGGACTCCAAAGCCTGAGCCAGCTCCCCGGAAGGAGGAGGAAGAGGAGGAGGAAGGGGAACGAATCCTTCTGTTGTCTTGTAACGTGTGATAGTATCTTTATTTTTCGGTCTACCTCACGTCGCGCGGTTCAGTGTCTGAGTGCCAGGAGCAGAGCACTGACATCCAGCTTCAGCTTTGGCCACTGGGAAGGGCAGCTTTGACTCGCAGCTCATCTCTTCTACAGCAGGTCGGTGACTTGCTTTGGCTTGCTGCAGTTAATTAGGCAGGAGGCTAACGGCAGGCATGAAGGAGCCTCGACCCCCGCGGGGGTGGCGGTGCAACGGCACCTTTCGCCGTGCTGCGTTTAATCCCAGTCGAATTGGAAATGGCTGGTATTGGTTGAAGCCTCTTCGCAAGAGAAACTGCACCTTTTGTCCTCAAACCAAGTAAAAGGCCGAATTTAGCCAAGCTTTTTACATATATCTGCGCAGGAAACTGACAAGGGGCTGTCAGTACACAGCATTGTTAAAAGCTCTATCATTACCTAAGCAGGTAAGAGGAGATGAGGGGTCTGCAGAGCGTGTGTATTGTGAGCAAAAGCATCCGGCTGGGGTTGTCAGTCTTCATTTTTACTGTCTTGGTTTCATGCACAGTATTGTCGTTGAGGACTTGGAGTTACTTTGCTGTGTTCATTTGCTCATTGAACACATTGATCAAAGGACAGTTTTTATTAGTTAGCAGGAAAAAAGAGCAGAGGTGATATTTTCCTATAGAGCTGTAGGGACGGAGTGGGAGAAATTCTACCTAAACCGAGAAACTATATATTCTTAAAAAACAACTTGCCAATTTGTTGTTGGTAACTTTATTATTCTTTTTTCTTTTAGTGCCTTTTTCTGTTTAGGGGCAAGCTTTAGCAAAGTGCTAAACAAAAAAAAGGTAAAATGTCAATGTAAAGGGCTGGCGTCCTTGCAGCCCCTTGGGAGGGTTCATGGGATTTCTGTAATAGCAGCAGGCTGGTGAAAAGCACTGAGGTCTCCCATCCCGTTTCTGTAATGCTGCTGTAAAGCTATAAAAGGTGGGGTGGTTTTTTTCAAAATTCACTGCTGTTCTGGCCTTTTGTGAGTTCTGCCCCACTCTCTGGTCCACACCTTTGAATGTGATCTTCTGGTATTTTTAGTAGCCATAATTATACTCTTCATAATCACATGGTTCTTTCAATATTTTTGAACCCAGGTGATTTCTATTTTTAAATATATTTTAAATATATATTTTTATTTTTGAACCACAGAGGTTTCTCCAGAGGAGCAAAGCTTTGCAAAAAGGGGCTGTAGCACAGCAGCCTGGTGAAGTGAGCTGTGAGCTAATGACACTATTGACATCAATCCTTGGCGTGAAACCTCTTGAACTGGGGCTTTGAGGGGGCAGGATGGGTTAAGCTTTTACCCAGCGGGATGGTCAGTAGCACCAGTACTTCATCCCTGCTTCACCCCCACACACACACTCAGGGCATTATGGACCCTTCCTGGGTGTTAATTGCCCCGTTAATAGGCTGCAATGCAATTTACCCCTTTGCATGCCCTTTAGTCCCTCCTGCTTGTGCTAATATCGCCGGTCCCTTCGCGGCCCGCTGGCTGGATGGGCGAGGATGCTTCTACTCCATGTCCAGTAGGTTTTTCCCCAGTAGGCTTTCTGGGATCTCATCAAAGTCCTCTCACAGGTTTGATTGTTGTGTGCTTTAGCTGTGTAAGCCACACTGGGGAGCTCGGTGGCCGCCTTCTGTCCAAGCTGCCGGGGTGGGGGGGGTAGTTGTGACTGCGGGATCCAAACTGTGACGCTGGCTTGAGTCTCAAAAGCTTTGCCAACATAAGGTCCAGCTTCTGTTCCTGTGGGATGTAATTTAAAAGAAATAATCCTTATGTTCAAAAGGAACAATCAAAGATTATTTTTTTTCTTTTAAATGGGAAAAGGAAATGTTTTATCCTTTGGAATGTCACAGAATCAGAATTGCCATGGTTGGAAAGGACCTCTGAGGCTACTGAGCCCGACCATACACCTGGTGGAATAAGGTGCCTGAAAGCAATGGGAGCAGATCAAAAGCAATTTTAAATAGAATGCTGATTTAGGCTTGTTTCTTCAAAAGTACTTAAACTCTGCAGGTGAGAGGAACTTCTCAGAATTGCTTTAGCCCTTGGGAAGGTGCCCGAAAGGGAACCGTCTGTCCTTCCAGAGCTGCCGGCGCTTACAGGCCCCCTCTCTGTGCCGAGAAAACGGAATCAAACATTTGTGAACAACAGAGCAGTGTGTTAAAATGTGTGTTAAGCCCGGAGCTTTGGAACAGGTAAGGAGAACACCTTAGGGAGCACGACCTGCTGGAGAAGAGGAGCTCCCAGCTGGCTCCAGCCGATCGCCGGGTGTGCGGGATGCAGCGGTGCCGTCACAGCATCGCCTGCCCCTGCTGGAGCCCTTACTGTAGCGCTGGAATGACTGAAGGAACTGGTTTTAAAGCAGAAACTGCTGCAGTTTCAAAAGGAAAGGTGTGAATGGAGCTTGTCCCGGGCACACATCCCTGCACCGTGGGTGGGATGGCACTGGGCTGGGCTCAGATGGTGCAGGGGCAGGATTTGCGGAGCGGGTGAAGGACTCATCTCCATTGCACAGCCTGCGGTGAGGCAGCAGCCTTGGTGGGACTTGTTAGTGAAAATATACCAGGGGCCATACAAAACACATGACCAAGGGATGCCAGGGATGACATCCCCTTCTCTTACACTACTTCTAAAATGTTTTTTGTTGGTTATTTTTTTTTTTCCTGAAACGGAGGCATTCTTCACGGGGAGAGGGATCAGAATGCTCTCTAGTCATTTTTCTTCAGTTTTAAATTCAGTCCTATGCACTTTTTATTGATACTATCCTTTGAAAGTGTCCATGTCCTTTGAAAGTCTACCTGATGGCTGTTCCTGGGGCTTCTTTCCCAGTGAACTCGCTTGTGTGGTGGAGGAATTCAGTGTCTGTGGAGGAATTCAGTGTCTGTGCAGAACTCCTCCTCTGGGTCAGGAACCCGGCTAGAACCAAGTTGTGCTGTGAAATTAAAAAATGTGCTTTTTGGGGGGGCATAAGGCACCTTGGTGGCTGCTCTTGTGGCAGAGCTAAGAGATGTTTGTGGGAGGGTTTGCTGGGTGGCCGGGCAGTGATGGGGCCATGGGTCTGGCGGCACTGGTGGATGCTTTTGGAGCTCTCCCTGCTCCAGGGCCAAGCTGTGCCTGGTGTCCTTGGGAGTAAATGTGGTCCCCACCTCAATGGGGCTCCTGCAGCTCTTAGGGTGTCTTCTGCCACTCCTCTGCGCTTTGCCCTGGGGTGCAATGCCTGCTCCCCCTGCTTTTTCCGTGTAATCTTGCCTCAGACACCAGTGTATCCACCAGCAGTGACTTCTGTTTAGTCCTAAACACCCCTTGCTTCTCCCTGTGTGTTTGGTCGGTCTCACGAGGTGGTGGATGCTGTGGCTCTTGTTTCGGTTTCCCTCCTGGAGTCTCCCAAAACTGTTGAATAACTCTGGAAAAGACCCCCCTGGTGCCAGGCTGGGGGGTGTGTGGGGCTTGGGGG
>VZTM01027154.1:64226-85055 GCA_013400555.1 Jacana jacana | reverse complement strand
GGAGGAGCTCCCAGCTGGCTCCAGCCGATCGCCGGGTGTGCGGGATGCAGCGGTGCCGTCACAGCATCGCCTGCCCCTGCTGGAGCCCTTACTGTAGCGCTGGAATGACTGAAGGAACTGGTTTTAAAGCAGAAACTGCTGCAGTTTCAAAAGGAAAGGTGTGAATGGAGCTTGTCCCGGGCACACATCCCTGCACCGTGGGTGGGATGGCACTGGGCTGGTCTGGGATGATGCAGGGAGCGGGGTTTGCAGAGCGGGTGAAGGACTCATCTCCATCGCACAGCCTGCGGTGTGGCAGCAGCCTTGGTGGGGCTTGTTAGTGAAAACCTACCAGGGGCCATACAAAACACATGACCAAGGGATGCCAGGGATGACATCCCCTTCTCTTACACTACTTCTAAAACGTTTTTTGTTGGTTATTTTTTTTTTCCTGAAACGGAGGCATTCTTCATGGGGAGAGGGATCAGAATGCTCTCTAGTCATTTTTCTTCAGTTTTAAATGCAGTCCTATGCACTTTTTATTGATACTATCCTTTGAAACTGTCCATGTCTTTGAGGTCTACCTGATGGCTGTTCCTGGGGCTTCTTTCCCAGTGAACTCGCTTGTGTGGTGGAGGAATTCAGTGTCTGTGGAGGAATTCAGTGTCTGTGCAGAACTCCTCCTCTGGGTCAGGAACCCGGCTAGAACCAAGTTGTGCTGTGAAATTAAAAAATGTGCTTTTTGGGGGGGCATAAGGCACCTTGGTGGCTGCTCTTGTGGCAGAGCTAAGAGATGTTTGTGGGAGGGTTTGCTGGGTGGCCGGGCAGTGATGGGGCCATCGATCTGGCGGCACTGGTGGATGCTTTTGGAGCTCTCCCTGCTCCAGGGCCAAGCTGTGCCTGGTGTCCTTGGGAATAAATGTGGTCCCCACCTCAATGGGGCTCCTGCAGCTCTTAGGGTGTCTTCTGCCACTCCTCTGCGCTTTGCCCTGGGGTGCAATGCCTGCTCCCCCTGCTTTTTCCAGTGTAATCTTGCCTCAGACACCAGTGTATCCACCAGCAGTGACTTCTGTTTAGTCCTAAACACCCCTTGCTTCTCCCTGTTTGTTTGGTTGGTCTCACGAGGTGGTGGATGCTGTGGCTCTTGTTTCGATTTCCCTCCTGGAGTCTCCCCAAATTGTTGAATAACTCTGGAAAAGACCCCCCTGGTGCCAGGCTGGGGGGTGTGTGGGGCTTGGGGGGGATGCTCTGCGCCATTGGGGGCTGCTCCCACTCAGCTGCACCCCCCAGGTCACAGCTCCAGCCCTGGGAATGGTTTAAATCTCCTACACGTTGTCTCCTGGCTTCACACCTTGAGCTCTCTTGGCCCTAGATTTTCACTTGGCTCCGTATTTTTTTTCACTGCTTTGGTGGTTTTGGGGTTTGGTTGTTTTTTTTTTCTTTTGTTTTGTTTTGTTTTTTGATGATGTTGTTGTTGATGGGAAGTAAATGTCTGTTTTGGGAGACTGGGGTTAAACCCCAGTGAGCCAAGGTTTCTGCGGTGGTGTACTGGGCTGTACGATGTTTGTAAACTGTGCACTCCTTTAGAAACCCAAGTGACCAAACAAACCCCCCTTTGTTTTAGTGACCTTTTCCCTCAGGGTGGATTTGTCCTGCTGAGATTAAGGAGCAGAGGCAAAACCGAGGCACCTCTTTGCGGTTTTAGGGCGGCCCAGGTTTCTGGAGAGGTTCCTCGTGGTCCTGCTAACCTTCCCCTGAAGCACAGGTTCTGGAGCGCTTGGAGATGTTCAGGCTCAAGGGTGTTTGGGGGCAGTCGCCCTGTTTAGCCTCTCCTCACCGATGCATCGAGTTTTGGGGAGTTACCGATATGCTTTTTTATGAATTCACTTCTAATAACAACCTAAAGCTTAACACATGGGATCTGGATTGAAAGGGAAAGTTAATTAACTTTTTCTCTAGCACCTTTGGTTTTCCCTGAACCGCTCCCCCCAGACACCCCCGGGGAAGCTCAAACTGTCATCGCTTTTGCACTTTCCTGTTTTTACAGTAATTTGCACTTACCCGTGACCCTTTCCCTCCTGCGACCCTGTCATGAGTCCTAGGACAGTTCAGTCATCTTTCTGCCCCTTTTTGAGGGAAGGCAGTCAGGAATGACGACTCCATCCGTTTAGGAACACGGCGAGTCCCTACAACAGCTCTGAGGCTGAGCAGAGCCGAGGTCTCCTCGTGGTCCGGGTTCGCCTGGGTCCCCCGTGACCCTTGGTGGGCTCCGGGGTGTCCCCAGCCCGTCCCTGCGCAGGGGAGGGGAGATGTTGGGTTCTCCTTGCGGCAGGGGATGGCACTTTCCGAGTTGGGTCCCACCACAGGGACACACTGGGGCTGCTCCCCCGTGGGTCTGCTGTAACAGGCAGCACAATTTATGAATGTACAGGGGAAAAAAAATAAAAAAGCATTAAGAGGTACACTATATTTCTACAGAATATCTGAAACACGCAATAAGTTGTAACCAAAGGCTCTGAATGTATTTTTTTGGCATAAATAGACTGAATGTATTTTGAATGTAGCTTTTACATTTGTGTCTAAATCTGCTGTGGTTTTTCGGTTCCCAGAGAGAAATGCCTGGTCTTTTGTCAGTCTACAAACCAGTTTCCAAGCTGTCTGTTTTTAAAAGAAGCACTAATACTTTATCTGGGAGTACTGTAATATTTTAGAACCTAGTGTAGCTGTACAGTGCTAAGCTGCAACCTTCATGTTGTGAAATACCTAATCTAGTGTACGCTGCAGCAAGCTATTTTTAAAACTGTTGCTAAAGTTATTGCTCGATATTGCAGCTGCCCCTGGATGTAAATAATTTGTGTAAATGTTGTATTTTGTATGCATATTTTACATACCGGTATACTTTGGGAAAGATGTGGCAATTTTAATAAATTAAGCACATTCTGCCATTGTGTTCCTGTGAATTGTAAAACCACTTGGGTTTTTTTAAGCATTTGTGTTGTGTGTGGAAAAGGGTTGCAGGCTGTTTTGGGTAAGGTGCAGCCATTGGAGATTTTCAGCCATGACCCAAAGCTCTTGGGGTGGCCACAGCCCCTCACCCAGCAGTGGCCACGGTGTCCTGGGCTGGGGCTCTGTGGCTTGCAGGGACTGGGGAAGGGCAACCTCCTGCTGGCCATCGCTTCCTCAGCTTCCAACACTGCTCCCAGCCCATGTGCTGCCAGATGGGAAGTAAGTCGTGTCTGGGGGTGGACATCCCACCTGCAACACTGGTCCTCCTCGTACATGCTGTTCCTGGTGGGTAGTGGACATGGTGGTGCAGGAAACAGCCAGCTTCTGCTTATGGTTGTGATGAACCCTTACTCTAATTAAGGAGACGAACTGCTGGTAAGCACCAGTGCTGAACTGGAGTGTCCTTCTACCCTCCTTCCTCCTGCCCAGGAGACGGCAGCTAGAAAGGCACCATCATGAGACAAGGGGGTGAGTCTTGTTGGGAGGAGGAGACTCTGCTCTCGTCCCCAGCGGCTCGTTCTGCACCTCTGCTGGATGTGAACTCATGCTGAGCTCCCTGTCACAAAGCTCCCCGGGTCCCACTCTCCGGCTGTTACATTTCCAGTGGTGTAAACCCAAGTGAGACCCGCTCACAAGACAGGACTTCCATTCTGAAGTCTCTGTGCTTGAAAATCCCCCTAACATAGCCATAACCTAAGGATTTGAGTCAAGCTTTACTCAAATTTAAGGTGTGTTGAAATGAAATCCCCCGCACGCTGCTACCCAAAAGTGTCACCATTCCCATGGCTTCTGAAGGATCCTGTGGGCTGTTGGTTTTTTTCTTAAAAAGACCACTGTATTATAGACAGCTGCTTGTGAATTCGGTCCTGCCATGGTCAGTGGGACCATGGGTGTACTCTCACTTCTGGTAACTGCACATCTCAAGGCAGTTTTGGTTGCCAGGTCCGGTGCTGGCTATGAAGCATGGGCTCTGGTTGCCATATGGCCAGCAGTGGTTCTGGAGCAGGTCCCAGCCAAACAGCAGCAGCCTGTGGCTTGTCTGTGAGTGTCGCTGCCATCCCCTGGCCAGTGCCACCCTGGTGGCCACAGCCCAGGAGGGCAAGACGTGGCACTGAGATGTTCCAGCTCCCTTGGAGATACTTGTTGCCTGCTGGCAAGCAGCTCGTCCCCATTGCCTACAGGCCAGCAGCTTGTCCCTGTGGCTGGGTGGGTGCTGTCCTCATCCCTTCCATCCCCATCCCAGCAAAGTGCCATGGGCTTCCACGTGGGGAGAGGTGTGTGTGAGAAACGGCTCGCTGGAGGATTTGGCTCCAAGAGAGAAAAGGGCTAATTCTTCATTTTCTTGTTGTTAGGCAAAGGAACTCCACAGCAGTCATGGGTATAAACCTGGTCGTAAAGGAGAAGAGCCAGCTCGCTGGTCCCTGAAGGTATGGGCCCGTGTCCTGCAGAAGATGGCTCTTGGCTCGTTCCTCCTGCCCTGGTATGGGGAGGGTGGGCAGAAGCCCCACAGGGGTCTCAGCCTGGGACAGATGAATGCTTCAGAAGCAGGGCTGAGCTTTGCTCCTAGCAAAGTTTCTTGTCTTTTTTTTTGGTGCATTTTAGAGGTGGTTTGAGAGGGAACTCAAGTCTTGCTGAGCCAGGAGCCACTGCTCCTGTACCGGTAAGGACACCCCTCCCCTGCCAGCGCTGGAGCTGCTGGTTCCCATCTCGGTTCATCATGCCTGAGCTGAATTCTTAGGAACATTGGAGTGAAACGGCTGCACTTTAACCTGCAGGGTGGAAAGGCTGTGTTTCATGACAGAAATGGTTTGAAGCTTCCTGTGCCTGCCCCAGGCGGCTGAAGGGGGAGCTGAGTAGCCTGAGGAGCCTGCCTGTGTGTGCGCAGGGAGGTGTGTGTCTGCCCGGGACCCTGCAGCCTGGGTGACACCCTGGTCACAGCACAGCTCCGGGAGCGGCACATCCCCTGGGAAACACTGCTGGGGGTTTTGGAAGGCTACAGCATCTTGTTTTCTTTCAAATGAATTCTTTCCTGGGCCTGCCGGGCTGCAGGAGTTTAGGAAGTGTTTACAAGAGCACAGGAAGTGTGTAGGTAGTTCATAAAGAAAATGAAAAGGGGAGAAGACAGCAAAAACACGCTGTCTGTAGTCAACAGGCTGCAGCCTTGTTATGCTGCAGGGGCAGGAGACCTTCCTCTTTTGTTAAGTGTTTGGTGGCCTTTTAATTATTTGGTGTCAGTTTAATTGCACTCTGTCATTGCCCAGGCATCAGGGGCTGCAGCAGCCGGGGTGGTGGGACACCAGTTTATGGACCTGCCTCCCAGTCTGGGGACTGGCCTTTCTCTGGGGTCTGAGAACAAGGGGCTGCATCTTAAAGTTCTGTCTGTTTAATATCAAAGAATTTACTTTAGGTACCGCTGTCCTTCACACCAGCGTGAGAATAGGATCTGGCATGTGAGTAAATGTGAGGGAAACAGGGAAGCTGGGATTTTTCACTGCAATATCTTTGTAAAGTAGGTTGGTTTTCTTTTTTCCTTCGCAAATGGCTCTCTGAAGCACTGTGATGGACTTTGTGCATGCTACTTTACCAGGCCCGTGTTCCAGAGCTGGGGTATGCCCTACCAACACGTTATTCTCCCGTTTCACGCTCAGCCTTCCCCGAAAGCACCCGGGGGAAGGAGGAGGGGGCTCTGGCTGCGCTCTGCAGGGGATGGGGGTCTGCTCCCTGCAAGGTCGTGTTCCCTGGGACTCTGAGAGCTGGGAATACCCTCCGAGAAGCACTCCCGTTTCCCAGCACGGCCCTAGCAGGGGCTCCTGGAAGGGGTGTCCAGTGAATCCGGGAACAAATCGAAAAGGTGAAAGTCGATGTGGTGCCGTCTGGGGCCTTCTCCTGGGGGACGGGAGCGGTGTGTGCGAGCAGGGAGCTGGGGAACAGGTAAACCCAAGCTGTTCGTGGTGGCCATGGCTCAGAACAGCAATAGGCTCTGGGTTCAACGAGGTTTAGGTGGTTTGTCTCACTCTCCCCCAGGCTGGGCTGCAGTAGCCAAGAAGCTGTGACTTACGGAACGGCAGGGATTCGGTCTGACTGGTGTTGTGGTACTAGCAAAATTGGGGGAAAGTTTAATAGGAAATCGATGCTCAGGTGAGTTTTTGTGGGAGGGGGTAAATGTAGTGCTGCAGTCTACTTTCTGTTAAACCTGGTAAGATTGTTTTGAAGGAAAAAAAAGGGATCATAGAATCAGAATTGTCTGTGTTGGAAGGGACCTTTTGGATTATTGAGTCCAACCATCAACCCAACACTGCCAAACCCATCACTGACCCATGTTCCTCAGCAGCACATCGACCCATCTTTCAAATCCCTCCAGGGATGGTGATCCTATCACTTCCCTGGGCAGCCTGCTCCAATGTTTGATAACCCTTTTGGTAAAGAAACTTTTCCTAATATCCATCCTGAATCTCCCCTGGAGCAACTTGAGGCCATTTTCTTCTTGTCCCGTGCAAGCTACTTGTTTGTTGTTTTTAATTTTGAAGTTAGCAGAAAATAAAAAGTCAAGCTGTTAGACTTCCACCAGTTTTCAGTTCCCTGGAGTTGTTCTGAGAACTGCAAACCGTACGTTCAAAGATTGGCTTCAAGGCCTCGTCTTTTGAGCTATATGTGTGTCATTGCAGAAACCTTTCAAACCTTGAATTAGGAAAGGAGGCTGCAGAGCCGAGAGCTCACAGGTAGCTCTGAGGTACAGTACTGACCACACCGTCGTCCCACAGCTCTGCAAATGCTCGTTTACTGCCTCAGAAGAAGGAATAGTTTTGCTTCTCTTTCTCTGAAGGTTGGTTTGCGTGAGACCTGCTCCAGTCTTCCTTTTGGCACACAAATAGCATTGCCTGTTGCTTGTCCAGGTATCCTTTCTTGCCTCTAAATCTGAGAGCATACCTTGGGTTTCTTCTCTGTCTGCTGAAATGTGACTGTGGTGATTTTCTCTCAGCAGCCCATACTGCTCTGCCTTCAAGCGACAGCATGACCGGCTGTGGCCTTCAGGAGCATGACCCTGGGAGGGGGACGGAGGTACAAACGGGATGCTACAACACAGGGAGACTGGGGGTGTCTGAGGGTCTTCTCTTGTGACCAAGCAGGTATTTGCATGTGCGTCTGTGGAGCTGAGAGCCCTTCCCCTGTTCCCACCGGGGGTAGAGCTGCCTCGAAGTGTTCATGCACACACGCGTGTTCAGCGCTGTCCTACACACACACACGTACACATCTCCTTACCACACTCATTAAACAAAGGGGTCTGTTGGATTTCTGCCCCTCTTCCAGCATTATTTTCCTCAAATGTACCACTTGGTCTGTGTTTAAAAACAAACTGTGCAGATATTGATGCGTTTAGTGCTTAGAGATACGGTTTAGTGATGGTTTTTATGAGCGTCAGGTTGATGGTTGGACTAGATGATCTGATCTCAGAGCAACCAGAGGTTGATGGTTGGACTAGATGATCTGAAAGGTCCCTTCCAACCTGGACAGTACTACGATTCCATGATTTCTGGTTTGCTGCTCGGTTTGATTCACTGTGAAAGGCCTCTCTGACTCACTGGTAAGTTAAATGAGAGGTGCTGGAAATTCGCTGGCTGTAAGAGAGTCTCCAAGATTGTTCTCAGGATTATCTCACACTTCTGCCTGTGATTGAAAGTCTTGTGTAACATCATGGGAGCTGGGGTTATGTAGAGGGAATTAGGGATCGAAACTCCCAGGACAATGCCACCCCTCAGCAAGAGGCTTGTTCTTCAAGGCTTCTTGAAAATCAGCCCCAGGCTTCATGTCTTGGTGTGCTGAGACATTTATGTTTTGATTAGGCAAAGCAGAGAAGAGCCCAGGGAACAGAGAGATCAGCAGCTCTGCTGAGCCACCAACGGGGTGACACTCATTTGGGTACTCAGACCGTTACTCTGAGTCACCGCAGGTCTCACCAGCCACTTGCCAGGTGGAAAATTTGGTAGCAGAGAGGACTAGCTCCTTAAAATAGCTTGTGTGGTTTGTCTACGTGGTAAAGTGTGACAATACAAACCTTATTCGAAACAATATGGAGATTGTTTTTTTGAAATCACCGAGCAGATTTTATCACACCCTCCAGGAGGGCTTGAGCACTCTCATAGAACCAGTCTGTATCACAGCATATGAACTTACTCAGATTAAACCAACTCACAGACACGTTCTCATGTTGCCTTTCCAGCAACATGGAGTAAGAACCCCGCTCTCTTCTCATTAAATGCAAATCCATTCTAAGTCCGTGGCTGTCCAACCAATTACTTTAATGCAAAATCATTCCCTTAATGTCACAAAAGTTTTGGTTTCCTTTCCAAACAGCTAGAAATATGTCTTTCAAAGAAGTTGTACAAAGAATAGAAGAAATGGCTGGAGCAGAGCCTGAAGGTCCTCCAGGTCTGAGGGTGCAGGGGAAAGCCCAGCCCAAGCTGTGGAGATGGCAACTCCAAGAGAGCAGCACGCTTGATTTGATGGAGAATGCTGCTGTCAAGCAGCAGCTACTCACCATGAATGAATGATCCCCAAGGTTGTGGTCCTTCAGAATGGTGCCCTGAATCCCAGGCTGAGGGTGGTGGAGATACACAGGGCCAGCAGTGCCCGAGCTCCATTATGGACCAGAGCTGCTCCTGGGATGTGCCGGAGAGGCTGGGGCCTCCTCTGACATGTGATGGGGAGTCCCTCCACACACAGCAGCACTGCAGGTGATTTGGGGAACTGGGGTGCCTATAAAGAGATGGGGAGCTCTAGGACTGGAGTGGCAGAGACAGGGATTGACCAAGAGCTCAGTCCCCATAGAGAAGCAAAGGAGGAGCTTTCTGGGGTCTGAGGATGGAAGATGAGGATGTTCTGCTTTCCCTCCACAGAAACTGGGACAAGTCCACAGGAGGCCACAGAGCTGCTGGGAGGGCTGGAGACCCTCTGCTGTGAGGACAGACTGAGAGAGTTGGGGGAGCGGGGTCAGCCTGGAGAAGAGAAAGCTCCAGGGAGACCTTCAAGTCCCTTCCAGTCCCTCCAGGAAAGCTGGGGAGGGACTCTGGATGAGGGAGGGGAGCCCTAGGAAGAAGGGGAAGGGTTTGACCCTGAAAAAGGGGAGATGGAGCTGAGATGTGGGGAGGAAGTTCTTTGGTGGGAGGGTGGTGAGAGCCTGGCCCAGGTTGCCCCGAGAAGCTGTGGCTGCCCCATCCCTGGAGGGGTTCAAGGTCTTGGGGGGGGTGCATGTGGACTGCATGGTCCCGCTGTTTGCTCTGGTGGAAGATCTTATTTGTTACTCCTTGCTGCCTGTTTGGAGATGAGTCAGTGGGTTTCAGAAACATCGAAGAAGGTTGCCTGAGGAACTGAAATGCACTTTGTTTGTTTTCGAAGGCACTCGGCAGGGCGATTGTGAGCAGGAAAAGGGGAAGAGGCTTTGAGTCACCGCGGTCCCCGCATCACTCAGCTTTAGTGAGTGAGCAGATGCCATCCCTGAGATACAGCTTGCTTTTCTCAGAAAAAAAGGAGGGAGTTTTTGCCTCCCGTCACACGTTGCTTCATTAACTTTTAATTCTGAACGAGCACTGTGGGGGAGGTGAGACATGAGCTGTGAGTGGGGTCAGAGCCAGCCCTTGGCCCAGAGGAGCTCCCCCTGGACCCGTCTCATTCCTCTTCTTGGAGGTGAAGGATGAACACCTAAGACTGTCCTTGCTGTGCTGATGGGTCAGTCCTGGTGCAACTGGATCACTCTGCTCCAGAGTGTAATCATGGTTCTGCTCCCCCAGAGGGTCCCAGGCTGCTGGTGCAGTGTCAGGCAGGTGGGCAAAGCTGACCCCTCATGGGGGTCCAGAAGGCACCTGAAGTGTCGCTGGCTACAGTGACCACCCCCCCTGCCTGTCTGGGTGGGCTCTGTGTGTGTGGTGGCCAGCTGAGCATGGTGTGGCTGCCCTCCTCTGTGTTTGCAGGGATGGTGCTTGGCCAGGGCACCGAGCTAGATACTGGCCCTGCTGAGGTAGCCCCTCCCGTCCCTTCCTTCATGCCCTCCATCTGCATTGCTGTGTGCCCCCACACCTCTCAGAACTCAGCCCCTCAGCTGAGGGCATCACTGCCCTTGCTCCGTGGTGCCTGCCGTTCCTGCTCCCAGCCCTCAGCTCCTGCTCCCTGTCCTCTGCCTGGGAATTACCCAAAGAAACCATCATCCAAAGAAAGCATTCTTCTCCCGGCTTTGCCAAAAGGTAATTTGAGCAATGTGAGGGGTGCTGGGGAAGGGAGAGAATGAGCAAGTTGGAGTTAGGGGGGTATCTGAAGCAAGTGGGGCTTTAACGGAGGAAAGGAGAAAGAAAAGCAGCAGATTTCTTTAATTGTCAAGCCTAGTTCTTAACTCTCTTCTGAGCACAACACATGCCCAGGGCCCCAGTGATCTGCTGGAAGAGATTTACACGACGTGCACCTAAACCACAGCTCACGTGGCTGGCTTTCCGCTGCTGGGCTTGCTGATGGCACGGTGGGGCCACGGCACTTTAGTTCCCTCAGCCCTGCCACGGCGTCTGGCCATGCTGCACTGAGCTCCCTCCCACACTCATGGCTCTCCGACGGCTCGTCCAGCAGAACCACAACGCCAACCTCCCGGGCTTCAGCCCCGGGCCGGCCAGTGCTGCCAGCGGGGAGCCAGCCCTGCCCATGGACAGCAGGAGGATCCAGCATTTGGCCAACACAGTGGGGACGCTGCCCCGCGGACGCAAGCAGGTACCTGGGGTGGGTCCCAGGGAGGAACTGGAAGCTTGATGCTGGCATCTGCAGGGGTGAGGGGAACCAGCTGAGTGTCCAGGCTGCCCAGAGTGGTGGTGGAGGCTCCATCTCTGGAGACATTCCAAACCCAGCTGGACAAGTTCCTGTGAAACCTGCTCTAGCAGGACCTGCTTTGGCAGGGGGGCTGGATGAGATGATCTCCAGAGGTCCTTTCTGACCCCACAGCACTCTGGGATTCTATTCCCCAGTGACCACATTGTAGGGTGTGGCTCAGGTTTTAGGGTGCTGGAAGGATTCCTGCTGGTTTGGGGGGGCTGAAGTGAAGTCTTTGGAGCACCAGCAGCATGGGAAGCTGCGGAGAGGAGTGAGGAAAGAGGGGTTCTGCCTGTGGGGGCTCACAAAATGCTTCTGTAGCTGAGATCCTGCCCTGGATGCCTCTTGTCTCACTGTCTGGTTCTTCCTTTAAACCTGCATTTACTTTGGCACAGCGACCTGGCTGGGCAGTGTGTTCTTCTGCAGTGCTGGCAGAAAGCACCCACATGAGTTATTTCCATCCACCTGCATTGTGGAGTATTTTGCTACAGCTCTTGGGGTTGTCGGAGCTGTCTCTCTCTTTCCTCAGCTCCACCATCCCCCCCGAAGAGCACATTTCTGCTGTTCTCCGCTGGATTCCCACAAAACTCTCTGTCTCTTGCTGTAAATAGCCAGCCGAGCCATCCCAGCTCTGGTCTGTTTGTCTCGCATGAAGGAGCCTAAATAGAAAATGTCTGAGACGCGTTATAACCTGATGGTGTGATCAGCAAACTCGTACATCACAGCTGTGAGCCTGAGGCTTGGCTTTGGGGGGGACAGAGATGTGCTTAAAACTGCTTTTTGAGTGTGGGGAGATGCAGGGGAGCCAGAGCTGGGCTAATCATGGGATGGCTGCTGCGGGGTGGCACCCCATGCCAACGGCTGTGATGGAGCAGCCTTTTTGTGTGGCCATCACAGGGGTGGGCTGGTGGCCACGGCTGAAAGGTGGCTGCGGCTGCTGAGGGTGTGTTACAGCACTCAGGCAGGCTGCAGGGGCCAGCAGCCCAGGGGAACACTAGCCATCACCTCTTCAGCTGGTCTGGACTTGATGATCCCAGGGGTCTCTTCCAACTTAAATGATTCTATGATTATCCACAGGGGCTCTCCCTCCTCTTCTTTCTCTCCCCAGGCAAATTCATGCCCATAAAGTCGGGTGTTTGGAGACATTTGGCTATATTGACTACAAACATTTCAGTGGCAATGTAATTCCTTATTTGTGGGTCATTTCTATGGGAAGAGTCAGTGTTCAACATTGATCCTGGCTTTTTCTGGACACCTCTTCAGGCACAGGTCTCCCCAGCCTGAAGCTGGGATCCTGGATGCTTGTTGCCATGACCGTGCGTGCCGTCGGCTCGGAGATGCTGTGCAGCCGCCACGGCAAGCCAGAGAGATAACTGTCTGCAAGTTACCTTAATTGAGATGCTCTTTCTGTCATCTCAGACAAGGCATTAAGTTGAGAAGCGCCCACAGGTTTTTAGGGGAAAGGTACAGAAGGAAGGTGAGGTCCAAGCATGACAGAGATGTGATTTGGGCACTTTATAGGTATCAGTTACAACGTTAATGGGAAGGACGGCAATCCCTGCCCTTCAAACACTTTGATCCTCAGCCCTTTCTGCATTTTGAAGGGTCCCTGCTGCTGGAGTGATGCTCTGACACCCTGTGCCCGCCAGCCCCTCCTCCTTGCACAAGAGCACAAGTGCCCCGAGGACAGAGCAGCCCAGCCGCTGGCACAGGATGGCCCCTCGCTGAGCCCCCGCTGGCCCCTGCACCCCATGCTGCACCCCAATAAAGCAACTCCTGCCTGCAAAGAGGGAACATTCCTCCTCTTCCTTGAAAACACAGGGCTGCTGTGGAGGGTTGCTTTTTAAAGGAAAAATAAAAATGTATACCATCTAAGACAAGGTGTTTGTGGGCACTGGAAGGACCAGCAGGAGGTCCATCTCTGGTGCTCTATCCAGTAAAGGCTTTTTCTTGAGCGGTTGTTGCTCTGGTCTTCCCCATTTCTGCTGTCCTCAGGAATTGCACCTACAGCAGTTTGGGGAAGAATTCCCTGCTCCAAGCGCTTTTGCCACCAGAATTTTTTTCTTGGGATAAAAACCGGATTTTTTTCCACTTGTTCTCATGCTTTTTTGCAACGGCTTTTATCACCCTAAAGGTGATATATAAAGGTGATATCACCCTAAAGGTGATAAAAGGTCTAACAGAGCTAACAAGGTCTTCCGACTGGTGTTGCCACCGGGGTCTCCCAGACAAGTTACTGCTGGTTCCAGACCTCTCCCCCTCTCCAAAGTAGGTGTTGCTGAGTTTCCGAAAACGGATGTCAGATTATCACCCCTGCACAAGAAAAGCTTTGTGTTGCTTCATTTTCTACTGGCTGCTGGTGGCTCAGCTGCTTTAACTCATTGCAGGGAGAGTGGATACTGGGGGGTGGCTGATTTTTGCCAGTGAAGTTGGAATGGGCGCTGTGTCGCCATGTCCCAGCGAGGGTGCCCAGGTGTTTTCTGGAGGTGAACAACTGGAACAATATTATGGTGTGCTAAGAGTATTTATGGGGTTTTCCTATTATTATTTTGGAAATACTCAGCTTCATATTTTCAAATTTTGGGAAAACAGAAGAGCTGATGTATAGCCAGTTTTCTAGAGCTGAATTTCCAACATAATAAAAATAAACATGAATTCCTTCAGCAACTGCCTCTTCCAGGTTAGTGCTGTCCTTCACACCAGACTGTGTCACAGCTGAGACTTGGTCCTACTGCACTGCCAGTTAAATGTCCCCCACGGGTGTTGATATTAGGCCTGTTGCTGTGGGAAATTCCCCTCTAGCTCCCTTGGAAAGGAACCATGGGGTGGAGGAAGACCTCTTGGGCAGGAGGGAGCACCTTTTCCAGGCTCTGCAGGCAGCAGTCTCTGTCAGCAGCTGGCAGGGGATTCTGGGGTGGTGATGAGTTGGTTTGTGTCCTGGATCTAACTGCATTTCCTCTTGTTCTGAAAGCTTAAGTTCTCATTTGATGGAGGGAGAGGCTGTGTTGGTGCAGGCTGGTGGTGGGATGCCACAGGCTGTTTTAGTTTGTCTCTAAACTGTTGATTTTAGCATTGTCCCTCAAAGAACCCTGGGCCTACTGACCCTTTTCTACTCCCATTCCTGGTTGCAGCTTGCCTTGACCAGATCCAGCTCCTTGGGTGACTCCTCCAGGCCACAAAGGTATGAAGGTGTTCTTCTATAATCACCAGTGTTTACTTATTCTGCATGAACTGTGTGTCCTGGGAGCCTTCCAGTTTAGCAGCCCTGGTGGGACAGGGGTGCAAGGCAGAGAGTTGGTACCCAGTGCTCAGGACGTGCCGGTGCAATAGGGACATTTGGTCTGAGCAAGGGACGAGTAGGCACCACTGGAAGGTCTGAGGGAGGCGTGTGACACCCTGCGCAGGGAGGGACAGTGATGGGGACATACATGATCCTTGCTGTTAGAAATACAAACCACAAGAAGCGTGGCACCCTGTCACTCACATGGAATTCTGTGTGTTCTTCTCGCAGGCACCTCGTTGCTATATTAAAAGAAGATCGAGAGATGTTTGGGTTTGAAATACAGGTAAGAATTAAATGATAAGTTGATTCATTTAGAACTAAAATTATATGGTGCAGTCTCTCAAGTGTCACATCCTCCAAATGAGGCCAGGGCAGCCCAGAGCAGGGAGAGGCGTCTGTCAGCTCCTCGTGAAATTTGAAGGGCTCGTGGACACGGAATTGCCAAGGAATTTTTTCATAGTGAAGGTCACAGATGAGAATTTCTGGCCTTCTCACAAGCCAGAGCGTTGAATGTAGAAGGAATCTCATCCACATCCACATATGAAGCAATGGCAGTGCCTTCTTACCTCCGTAAGTGAACGTTTTTGGGGAGAGTTGCATATAAGAATATTTCATATAAAAAGAAAAAGAATATTTTCATATAAAAAGAAACAGAGCAAAAACCTCTCTCTCCAAAAAACACCTTATACCAACATTTTACTTCCTCTTTTAATATATATAGAGACATATGTGTTTTTGTAGTAGATCTATAGTATTGGTATGTTTTTTAGTAAAAAAAAAGCATGATTTGGGGGCGGGGGGCTAAATCATAGGGGAAGAAGTTCTGTCAGATGTACAAGTCAGTAAATCATCAAATAGGAAAGCCAGAGTCCTATCAGGGAGTTCTGATGGGAACTAATGGGAGATTTTTTCCTTCTGTAGGGTGTTTTTTTGGTGGAAAGGTAACTCTTGGATCAGTGGGCCTGCTAAAATCCCAGCTATAAATAAAAAATAATCCCAGGAATAAAGGGACGGTGTTTTGGGGGCAGAGCTCTGCCTGTGCCCCCCCCCCAGACCCTCCCTCCTTGCCCCTGTTTTGATTATGGCAGTGTCAGGGCATCTTCAAAGAGCTCGCCTATATCTGTGCACAAAGGGAAAATAGTATTTTCAGTGAAATTAGTGTATTAGGAAAAGCTTAACTTCCTCAAATTGGGCTGTGTGACTAATGAGCGGGTAAGCGCTCAGCTCGAGAACAGTGGAGAGCTTTCAGAAGGGAGGATAATTGAGTCAATTATCAGGCTTTTGTATAAATTGTCAGGGCAGATTTTCATTATATGTGACATTCTGATTAAAAGTAATTGTTCTTGGCATATTTTCTTACTCGAGCGGACATTCAGCATGAGCGTTTCACTAGAAAGTCCGGGCTGTAGGAAGGCAGCATCTGTCTGATCGTACGGATAAGCCATTATTTAGAAGCTGTAATTTCATTACTACAGGTTAAATTTAGGCAAATCAGAGAAAGATGATGTGAAACTCCAGGTCTTCCATCTGCAGGAGAACTGCAGCGATTGTCAAATGCCAGAGCTTCTCGCCTGTTACCACTTCTTCTCCCACTTCCCGCTGGTGGAGCAGAGCCTGGGGAAGGGAGGGACGCCCTGGGGCTCCCCAGGTCCCTGGGCATTTGCAGAGCAGACACACTGGTAGCACATCTCTGCCTTCACTGCAGCTGCCTAAAAGCCAGGTGTCCTCTCCAATATCACAGCACAGTCATTGTCCATGGTCCATGAGGAGAAGAATAAGGTACAGGAGATGGGGAGATGGAAGTCCACCCTCCTGGCTGGAGATCTCCTGGAGTCATTAATCATACCCTGGAGACGTCCACCTCTCCTGGTGACTCTGGTGGGGACACTGAGGGACCTCTGTCCAGATGGCTTCAGTTTGGTGGGATGAATCCCATCCTGCCTGTTCAGCATCTGTCGCTCAAGCTGGCCCAGTCTTTCAAGTTAGAAGGAGGGACCTACCATTCTGAAATAGATTGAAAAAAAAGAGACGGGTGATCTGCTGTGGCACGTCCTCCAGGACCCGCTCGGTGCTCTTAGGTTACCCAGAAGTTTGCCTCTTGGTCTGCTGCTGGCTGAAATCCCTGCATGGGTGTGGTTTGGCCAGATAAGCCCTGAGCAGGGTCATTGGCCCTGTTTGTTCCACCTTGAATGAGAAAATTGGGGATCTAACGTGACTTCTTTTATCTGGGTTAGATGTGTCATCAGTTTTCAGGAAGTTCAGCTTCAGTCCTTAATTTCTGGTAGGAAGATGCAGCTAAATACTGATATTTGCGTGTAACTGAGGAGACATTTCCTGTCATTGCAAGATCTGGTCAGGTTGCGTTGCCTACTTCTGCATTTTCTAAATACGTGTCAGCACTGGTAACCACATGATGAGTTCATACTTAGAATCACATAATGTGTGTTTAAATGTGCAAGCCAAGAATAAAAAGCACTTTCTAGGGGGTGTGGGGATGTGTGGGGGTAGTGAATTTTGAGAGGCCAAAAGAGCAAATGCAGGTCCAACTCTCCTTGATTTTCAGTTCTGATATTTGAACCCATCTCTGGTAGCACCAGAGAAGCTCCCGCGGCGTTGGCCATCAGCGGGGGGCAATCCCTTGAGAAACCCAAGTCAGATCCCACTGTGCTGGGGCTGGAACATGGGATATCCCTCCAAGCACAACCAAACCCTCCGGAACAACCCAAAAATCAACCTGCATCTGTGTCGAGCTCTGCCTGTGCTTGGCTGAAGATTTTGGTTGAGATTTTGGTTGAGATTTTGATCTTGAGTGACCAACTTACTGTGAAACCAGTTCATGCAAAAACACGGTACAGGCAGGTGTCTGCAGTTCCCTGCCATAAGAATGCAGTGTCTAAATATAGGGGTACAACATTTTGATGTTCTCACTTGTATGATAATATACCCTGCTCATTTAAAAAAAATGTGTAAAAAGACTATTAAATTTTAAATTGTTTTCTTGCCTTTAATGTCAGTAACACCATCACTCTGGTACTTACAGACCATTAGATTTCCGCACCAAAATGATTACTCGCTGGAGGTGTGCACTTGCATCTGCAGGGTTCAAGAAGAAAGTCCTGCCCATCTTTCTGGCCTTCAAATTGGTAACTATTAACGGTTTCTTTTCCTGCTTGGGGTGGCCTTGCTTTGCTTTCCTCTTGGTTCATTTTAGCGTAGAGCCCGAGGAAGGTGTGTGTGCGTGTTGCAGGTGCTCATTTCCCCTCTGTGTCTCTCCATCAGGTGACATCCTCGCCAGCATCAACGGCATCAACACCGATGGTTTTAGTCACAAGCAAATAGTAGACTTGATAAAGTCTTCAGGGAACTATTTAAGGTGCGTGTCCCTCCTTCACATAGGCTTTAGCTCAATAGTCTCTCTCACTGGTGGCCAAGGGAGCTTTTCGTGCTGCCCTGCAGTCCCATGCCACCCCGGGGGCAGAAATCCCAGGGGCTCTGGTTGTGCCAAGCCATGCTCCTGCTGGAGATGAGTGTTGGGCGGGATGAGAGATGTTCAAGGCTATGTTGGATGGAGCTTTGAGCAACCTATTCTGGTGGGAGATGTCCCTGCCCAGGGCAGGGCATTGAAACTGGTTGGTCCTTGATGTCCCTTCACATGCAAACTATTCTGGATTCCATGAGATGCTCTGGGAAGGTGCCCCAGTATTGCCCCCCTCCTCCAAATCCCTTTTCTCCTGCCCCGCCACATGTTTGCTCGTCTTGCACCAGCACTGATGCTGCTGGGGACAGCCATAGAACCATAGAATTGTCTGGGTTGGAAGGTACCTTTGAGATCATCAAGTCCAACCATCAACTCAACACCAACAAACCCACCACTCACCCACGTCCCTCAGCACCACGTCTGCCCGGCTTTGAAATCCCTCCAGGGATGGTGACTCCACCGCTGCCCTGGGCAGCCTCTGCCAAGGCTTCACAGCCCTTTGGGTGAATAAATTTTTCCTAACATCCATCCTAACCTTCCCCTGGTGCAACTTGAGGCAGTTTCCTCTTGTCCCATCGCCTGTTCCTTGGGAGAAGAGACCATACTGCCCCCGGCTCCACCTTCCTTTCAGGGAGTTGTAGAGAGCTCCATGGAGGAGAGGGGTGGCCGGGCAGGATGTAGTGCAGGATCCAGCAGCCCTGGCAGCGCCCAGGGCTCCTCTGTGCTTTGGTGCCAACATCACCTGGTCTTTACAGATTAGAGACCATCAACGGGGCCATGTTCCTGCGGAAAATTGAGCTTGAGACCAAGTTGCAGCTGCTGAAGGTAATAGAATTAATTAATTTACCCTACGTCCAATGCAGAGGGCTGTTGTGGAGCCACTGCTAAAGCGGGTAGAGCCGGCTCCACCGGGCTGGGTGGGCATCCTGCCAGGGGGCAGACACCTTTGTGTCCCCCACCGCCAGCACCCCCAGCTGTAGTGTTTGCTGTATGTTATTTTGAGCAATACTTCTCCCCCGCAGTGATGTCCGTAACTCGGTGAGTATCTCTGTTTGCCTCCGTCGCTGTACCCAGCTGGCAGGCAGTGCTCCTGGGCCGGGCAGGACAGCACATTGTAGTGCACCCTGTATTTGGCAGAAGGGAAGGGTGACTTTCACCAGCAGGGCTGGGGCTCGTTAGGCCTGACATGCTGACGGCACCTCTGACAC
The DNA here is from genome assembly GCA_013400555.1 of Jacana jacana. Taxonomy (NCBI): domain Eukaryota; kingdom Metazoa; phylum Chordata; class Aves; order Charadriiformes; family Jacanidae; genus Jacana; species Jacana jacana. Next base: position 66,259 of record VZTM01027154.1, on the reverse strand, counting down.
TTCTGTTCCCCAGCTGGGCTGGGAGCTGGTTTGTGGGTGCTGGTAGCCCAGCGTGCCCCATGACTTGCCCTGCTGCAGCCACAAGCACTGCAAAGGCCAGGGCTTTCCAAAGCTGGGACACCATTGACCCCAGTGAGGGGTTTTTCCTTAGGGCAATTCTGTGCCAAAACCCTCTGCAGAGGAGCATGGTGCTTTAAAAAGTGCGTTTAAAAACTAATCTGGCTAGAACAAACCTCACGCCAAAGGGGCTCAGCTTGTCAGAGCCATGTGGCAGGGACATTATCCTGAACACTGACAGGAGCAGAGGACATGGTCTGAAGTTGGGGCAGGGGAGGGTCAGACTGGACACTCGGGAGAATGAGTTGACTGCAGGAGAGGTCAGTCGCTGGGACAGCCTGCCCAGGGAGGGGGCTGAGTCATCCCTGGAGGGATGCTCTGGTGGCTGAGATGTGGGGAGTGGGTTGTGGTTTTGTGTCTGGTTGGACTTGGTGATCTCATAGGTCCTTTCCAGCCATAACAATTCTGGGATGCTGTGACAGGGGTTGCCGTTGCCTATAAAATACCAGTCCTGCCACAGGGGGGATTTTGTGTTTAGTATTTAGCACGTTTAAAACAATGTTTATTTGACCTGTTTTGTGCTGCATTTATAAAAGCACAGCCCAGGGTGTTGCTGTTGGTGATGTCAAGGTGGCCAGTTACAGAATCACAGAAATCATAGAATGCTGTGGGGTCGGAAGGGACCTCTGGAGATCATCTCCTCCGACCCCCTGCCAGGGCAGGTCCACCCCCAGCAGGTCCCACAGGAACGTGTCCAGGCACATTTGATTGTCTCCACCACTTCTCTGGGCAGCCTCTGCCAGGGCTCTGACACCCTCACAGCAAAGAACTTCCTCCTCATATTGAGATGGAACTTCTTCTGTTCCAGTTTGTGCCCGTTCCCTCTTGTCCTGTGCCTGGGCACCACTGGAAAAAGCCTGGCCCCATCCTCCTGACACCCACCCTTGAAGGGTTTGTAGGTGTTGATCAGATCCTCCTCAGCCTTCTCTTCTCCAGACTAAACACACCCAAGTCCCTCAGCCTTTCTACGTAAGAGTGATGCTCCAGGCTCCTCATCATCTTGGTGGTCCTCTGCTGTCCCCTCTCTAGCAGTTCCCTGTCCTTCTGGAACTGGGGAGCCCAGAACTGGTTCCAGAGCTCCAGATGTTGGGCTGCTAAGACCACCCAACCAGCCAGCTAGCACAGACATGGCCAGAAATGAGCCAGACCCTAGAGCCAGAGGTCACTGTTGTGTTCATGGGAATGCTTCAGCGGGATGCTCCCATCCTGGCCACAGTCAGTGGTCCCTGGCAAGCTGTTTGGCCTGGTCCCCTAGAAATCCCGATGAAAGAACCAGTACAGTCACCAGAAACAGGACATCACTCCCCTTCCTTCTCTCCACCCACCTCATCCCCACAGCACCCCACACCCCCTCCACCCCCCGGCCTCTTTCAAAGGAAATTCTAAAGCCCAAATCTCAAAATCTGCTGTGAAATGTTCTGTTTCAAAAGGAGAAGGTTTTTTTTTTTGATAAGAGCCATTTCCCAGAAGTGCCAAACCCCTGTGAAAGGCAGGGTTACTGTGTACAACATGGGTGTGTGCCCCATCCTGTGCTCTCAGCAGCTCTCAGCAGTGGAAAGAACCTCCTTCTGCTTGTAGCTGTCTCTGATGCCTCGCTGCAGGGTGTGCTCGGTCGCTGCAAAGCCCTGACACTGCAGCACCTCCCTGAGCACTCCCCATCCTGGGTTTGGCTGCTCGGGGAGGCCCCTTCAGCACCCAGAGAGGTTCCTCCAGTGAGCCCCAGTTTATGGAATCAGAATTATTTTGGTTGGAAAGGACTTTTAAGATCATCAAGTCCAACCATCAACCCACCACTGACAAACCCACCACTGATCCGTGTCCCTCAGCACCACATCTGCCCGGCTTTGAAATACCTCCAGGGATGGTGACTCCAGCACTGCCCTGGGCAGCTTCTTCCAAGACTTCACAACCCTTTG
>VZTM01027154.1:26318-63962 GCA_013400555.1 Jacana jacana | reverse complement strand
TTTTTTTTTTGATAAGAGCCATTTCCCAGAAGTGCCAAACCCCTGTGAAAGGCAGGGTTACTGTGTACAACATGGGTGTGTGCCCCATCCTGTGCTCTCAGCAGCTCTCAGCAGCGGAAAGAACCTCCTTCTGCTTGTAGCTGTCTCTGATGCCTCGCTGCAGGGTGTGCTCGGTCGCTGCAAAGCCCTGACACTGCAGCACCTCCCTGAGCACTCCCCATCCTGGGTTTGGCTGCTCGGGGAGGCCCCTTCAGCACCCAGAGAGGTTCCTCCAGTGAGCCCCAGTTTATGGAATCAGAATTATTTTGGTTGGAAAGGACTTTTAAGATCATCAAGTCCAACCATCAACCCACCACTGACAAACCCACCACTGATCCGTGTCCCTCAGCACCACATCTGCCCGGCTTTGAAATACCTCCAGGGATGGTGACTCCAGCACTGCCCTGGGCAGCTTCTTCCAAGACTTCACAACCCTTTGAGTGAAGAAATTTTTCCTAACATCCATCCTAAACCTCCCCTGGTGCAATTTGAAGCTGTTTCCTCTTGTCTATTTTCTTGGCTGTTTTGGGTCCAGATGGGGAAAACTTTTTGGCAACTCCCAACCATCCTTTGTGTACACTTTTCTCCGGTTAGTTGAATTATAAATGTCTAAAAGCTACTTCATTTAACACTGTTTAGAGGTTTTAGGAGCAGACTGCTCTGGACTAATACTCCTTAGAAGCAGACACACCTCTGTAAGTTGTAGGGTTGTGGGAAGGGCAGCTGGTGCCACCCCCAGCCTTGGTGCTGGTGATGGCTGTCCTGCACCATCCCTCTGCCAGAGTGTGTCTGGATCCCCTGAGAAGAGCAGCCAGGAAAAGGTTGGTTTTGTGGGGCCCTCATAAATGGCTCCTTCTCGGCACGTTGAGGGATCCCCAGGAGGCCCCTCTGTGACACCCCCAAGCCCCCATGGCTAGGGGCTGCCTGGCCTCTGCAGGCTGCTGGGGGGCTTGCTGGGCATCCCAGTGTGTCCCACAGGGCATCCTGCAGCTGGGCTGTGGCCTTTGGTTTGTGATCAATTGTTCCAAAATGTGGAAAAGAGAAGAAATGTGAATGCACTAAGAGGGTTGCCCACAGAAGCTGGGTCTGGTTGGTCTGGACATATAGGTGTGGGGTTTGCCAGCCCGTCCAGCTGTGTGCCCGAGGAGCACAGGCTCCACGCACTGGACAAGTGCTTTCTGCTGCTGTTTCCAGATGCAGATCTGTGTTTTGGTTTTCATTTCTTTGTGACCCAGCTGTGCAATGCTTTGTTCATCACAAAAGCTGATGTGCCACAGAGGGGAAGAAAATCCTCGCTACCTGCTGGTTGGCAACAGAGGTTGGAACTTGGTGGCAACATGGAGATGGTCAGGCCAGCCAGGGTGGTGTGTTTGTGTGCATCAGGAATGTGAGCCGTGCCATGTCTGTGCCACCAGAGCCAGGACATGGAGTGGGGTGGTCGTTCCTGGCTGGTGGCTCCCAAGCTGGGTGGGGGCTAGTGTCTGGGCAGGGGATGAGCACAACACTTGCCAGGCTTCAGGCTTCTGCTTGTCACATTGGACATGGTCAACACCTCAGCCCAAGCCCCCAGGGCACAAGTGGACTTGTCCTTTCTGGAAGAATTTGGGGCAGAGAGGAACCTGATGAAATTTAACATGGACAAGTATAGGGTCCTATGCCTGGGGAGGAATAACCCCCTACACCAGGACAGGTTCGGGGTGACCTGCTGGAGAGCAGCTCTGAGGAAAATGACCTGGGAGTCCTGGGAGACAACAAGATGCCCATGAGCCAGCAATGGGCCCTGGTGGCCAAGAAAGCCAAGGGCATCCTGGGGGGCATCAGGAAGGGTGTGACCAGCAGGTGGAGGGAGGTCATCCTGCCCCTCTGCTCTGCCCTGGGGAGGCCCTATGTATGGCACTGGGACCAGTTCTGGGCTCCCCAGTTCCAGAAGGACTGGGAACTGCTGGAGAGGGTCCAGCAGAGGACCACGAAGATGATGAGGGGCCTGGAGCATCTCTCTGCTGAGTAAAGGCTGAGGGACTTGGGTCTGTTTGGTCTGGAGAAGAGAAGGCTGAGGGGGGATCTGATCAACACCTACAAACCCTTCAAGGGTGGGTGTCAGGAGGATGGGGCCAGGCTTTTTCCAGTGGTGCCCAGGGACAGGACAAATGGGAAGAGGCACAAACTGGAACAGAAGAAGTTCCATCTCAGCATGAGGAGGAGGTTCTTTGCTGTGAGGGTGTCAGAGCCCTGGCAGAGGCTGCCCAGAGAGGTGGTGGAGTCTCCATCTCTGGAGACAATCAAATGTGCCTGGACACATTCCTGTGGGACCTGCTGTGGATGGCCCTGCTCTGGCAGGGGGTTGGAGGAGATGACCTCCAGAGGTCCCTTCCACCCCATATCTTTTTGTGATTCTGTGAAAATTGCGTCAGTAAGAAGAGGGACAGACAAGTTATTCCTGCAGGTGACCTGTACTTTCTAGAGACGCTGTTTCCTCTACGAGTGTTTTATGCTTCTGTGGCAATGCCTCGATCGTGGACCCATTTTTCTCCTCTCTCTTCCTCAGCAAAGCCTGCAGCAGAAGCAGCTGGAGCTGCGGTCCCTGCTCGCACAGGAACAGCGCCTGCTGCATGGTACGTCCCTGCTTCCGCCTCGGAAACCGCAGCGCTGCTGCCTCCTCCCGCGGAAACGCCCGCTCAGCGCCAAAAAAGCTCTTCTCTCATCTGATTTTCTCTGGTTTCCTTCTCCCCTGTTCATGAAGGCGTGGGGCTGGCCTGAGGAAAGGTGTTTGTTTGGGTTTTTTTCCCTGGGAGTAATGAATCTGGAGGCTGCTTGACTAAAGCAGCGCAAAGCCTCCTTTGCACAAGGTCTAGGCAACGCGCTGATGTGGGCTCCAAAGTCCTTTCTCCATCCTTATTCTGGACTTTGTCAGGGGAGGGATGCGTTGGGTTGGCTTTTTAAGGGGTTGCCTGGGGAGCAGCTTTGATTCTGTGTGTGGGTGGAGGCAGGGGACAGAATCATAGGATGGTTTGAGTTGGAAGGGACCTTAAAGATCAGTGAGTTCCCACCTCCTGCCATGGGCATGGACAGGTACCTACCACTAGAATGAGTTGCTCAAAGCCCCATCCAGCCTGGACTTGAACACTTCCAGAGAGCGCCCTGTGGCCAGGAAACCACTCCCCAGGAGGGAAGGGGGCTGTGGAGGTGCTGGGCATGATGCTGCTGATACCCTGTGCCACCATTCCCACTCCCTGGCCTGGAGTGGCAAATAATGCTCCTCATTGGCTTCTACTTCCAGGGGAGGTGAACGACAACGCTCCGCTGGGTGCACTGGAGCTGGAAGAATCTGACTTGCTGGGGGTCTGCGAGGTGCCGGAACCCCTCTTTGCGAGGCAACCCCGCTTCTCCAGCGAGAGCAGCTCCCGCAGCCGGCTGAGCTCCATGACCCTGGACAGCGAGGACAGCTTCTACCAGGGTGGCTGCTTCGAAGACTCGGCCCCGGAGAGCCTCAGCCGCCAGTCCAGCATGGACGACGACTGCTTCTTCGAGGGGGCGGCCGGGAGGTCCTCCCTGCGCAGGAACCGCAGCATCAGTGTGGCCAGCAGCGGGTCCATGTCCCCGCTCTGGGAGGGGGGGAGCAGCTGTGCCAGCAGCTTTGGGACCCTCCCGCGGAAGAACAGGCGACCCAGTGTCCGAAAGCACCTTTTGAAGTTCATCCCAGGCCTTCACCGGGCTGTGGAAGAGGAGGAAAGCCGAGTGTGAGGTGGCACATGGCAGCCGTGGTGGCCAGGTCTCTCTGCACAGGGCCACGGGACCGTGGGCAGCAGCTCACCCAGGAGCTTGTGATGGGTGAAATGAGGTGGCACCACGTCTTTGTCCTCTTCTCACACAACCTCATGACAGGACTAGTGATATTTCAAGTGCTCTGGGGTTTCTAATTGTTTGAATTTTTAATCAGAGCACACTGCGGACTTCTTCATTAACGTGAAAAATTACTAACTGAAATGGGAAGAACCTTTGCAGAACTTCCTCAGCGTACCCCAGTGCTAATAACAGATTTTAATTGAATGCAAAATTGATAGCTATTTATTTCCTGTGACCCAAGCCATAGTCTTCCAAAGTTCTTTATTAAAGCACGTGCTTCTACGAAAACCAGCGACAGAGTCCCCTTCAGAAGAGGATGGAGCCCAGAGCCCCCTGGCAGTGATGTTTTGAAGCGAGGGGCAGAGCTTTGCCCGTGGTTGGCGGTGGGGGGGTTCAGAGGGGTGTGCTGACAGCAGTGACAGATTTACTCAGGGAACACCGGCTGCCGTGGCTTTCGCATCTCTTGGCACCCGTTGAATAAACCCTGTGAAAACCCAGCTTATCAGCTGCAATCTCTGCCTGTGGCTGGTGTCCCGTGTCCTGCCAGTGTCCTGCCACACCTTTCTAGCTCCGGGGGATTTAGATTTTGCCACCCCTGAGCAGCTCCAATCGCTGTGCAATACCCCTGGGCTCCTGTCCCGGAGCTGGGGGAAGTGGGGAGAGGGCACCATGGTGGTGGGCAGGGGCTGGTGGCCCCCATTGAGAGCACAACCCAGGGTAAGGGGCTTAGAGCATGAGTCTGCAGGGCTTGGGGAGAGGCAAGGGGATGATGGCTGCCATGGGGAAGGAGGGTGTGTGGAGGAGTCTCTTCGTTTTTCCCGCTTCCCAGTGTGGCTCTGTGGGCTCTTCTCAGCAGCATTGGCCAGGAACAGTGCTTCCTGCAGGGTGACAGCTCAGCAGGAGTCCCTGGAGGGCCCTCGCCCACCCTGAGGACACAGCCAGGTTGTACCAGATTTGAGAAAATACTTGCCCACATAGAATCATACAACTGTATACCTCAGACTGATTTGGCCTCTTCAAGGTGACAGAAGAGAAGGCAGAGGATTGTCCTGCAGGGATGAGCAGGGTTGTCCTGCTCCTGGACATGGTGGCAAGTCACATCTGGGGACCTCTGAGAGAGCTGTGCTGGGGACCCGGTCCCTCTGCCCCCAGGGGTGGCAGAGATGCCCCTCAACTGGTGTTCCCACTGCCCGTTGGCTGGAAGCTCATTAGATGGCCACATTCCTTCAGGAGCAGAGGCTGCGGGCGGTCAGAGTAACGTGACTGTGGGTTATCAAATATGGGCATAGGTGTGAAGGAAAAGAGAAATTTTATTTCCCTCTCAGGCGACACAGAAATAGGCTGTTTATTCATCCCAAGCCACATAACTATATTTTTCAAATACAATTGGAGGAGTTTGAAACTTGATTTAAATGCCTCGTGTGACTCATTCGTCTGTGGACCGAGCGCCCGTGCGGTTTGTTCACCGTCCGGGCACTGCTGCAGCAGGGCTTCCTGGGCTCTTCACAGCCAACAGCTTCCCCCCAGGATGAACCCCAGATGAAAACAACCTGTTCCCAATACTGCTCTAATTAATGAGCGTTGCTAAGGCAGCGGAATCCGTACTGGCCTCCGTATTTTCTCTTAAAAGGATTAAGTAACCGGTAATACCCCGGGAGAGCTGGAGGGCAAGCAGGGGAGCAGCTTGCCAGGGTTTGATGTGTGGGAATGAGGGTCTGTCTGTGCTGCTGACCCCAACACCCACAGTTTGGCCCCTGAGCCCCCCTGCCATCAGGTCACCCCCCCTGCCATCGGGTCATCCCCCTGCCATTGGGTCACCCCCAGCCGCGGGGTGGGTTTTGCGCCGGCCCCTCAGCCCAGGCTGGGGTTTTTCAGGCTCTGCAGCTCATCGATAGACACCAGGTGCTGTTGCCTGTGATTTGCTCCCTCAAAAGAGAGAGAGTTTTACTTTTCTTTGCCAGTTACACCAGCTGAAAGAAGAAAGGGGAAAAAAATATAGAAAGAGAAAAATCAGGTTACTTCTATTTGGACAAACTTTTGTGGAACCAGAGGCAGATACTTGGGTGTACAACAGCAACTGTGGACACAGCAGCCAGCAGACCTGGTGAGGGCTGTGGTAGCTCCCCAAAGGTCTCTAATGGCTCCTGCACTGAGGAAGGGACCCAAACCCCAGCCAGCTTCAGTCAGAGGACTTGGTCTGGGTGCCAGGGTGGCAGCCCAGGGCAGAGGTGTCCCCATCCCTGCAGAAAGTTTCCTAGCCAGGGTACCTTGGTCGCAGCCTGCGTCTTCTGTCTGGCTTTATAGAGGGGTAGGGCGAAAGAGTATTTAAAACACTTTGTGAACTCCCCTCCCTAAGGTTGCATCTCTGGTGGAAGTTACTGCAGCTCCATGGTCCGGGGCAGTGATTCCCTGTGGTATGGACAGTTAGTGTGACATATCCTGGGAGATGCTTGCTTCCAGTGGGGAAAGGCTGAAGGAGCCTGGACACCCAGCGAGCTCCAGAAAGGCCTTCAGAGAGACCAAATAAATGATCTCTTGCAGTGGCAGCGAGAGCGTGCTCTGCTATGAGGTGACAATGTGACGTGTTGACAGCCATGATGACAAACAGGATGTGGGTGGCGGGTGGCTGAAGGGCCCAACACAGAGCGTACTGCAGGAAGGAGTGCAGCTGCCAGTCCTTTGCAAACTGAAAACCTTAATTACTTTGCTGAATGTCACCGAGCCCGACCTTGTAAGGGTTTGTCACTGCTTCACTGGGTCTTGTCTAGTGCCCAGCTCCAGGCAACCCCTCCCTGAGCTCTAGAGCCAGATCTGGGCAAGTCACAGCCACAGCTCCCAGCCCTGGGCCAGCAATAAATAGTGACGTTCTCCAAGGGCCCAGCAGACGTTCTTGCTGCCCTCTGAGACCTCTCCACCTCCTCATGTGGGCTTGCAGCTCCTAGGCCAGTGCTGCCCTTCCCTTGTGACCTTTGCAATATCCCAGAGTTGGGTTGGTGGTGGTTTGGGGTTTTTTGTTTTTGTTTGTTTGTTTGGTTGGTTGTTTATTTGGTGTTTTTTTTTGTTGTTGTTGTTGGTTTGGTTTGGTTTTTGTTTGTTTGTTTTGTTGTTGCTGCTGTTATTTTTTATTTTTTTCTGAGATCTCTTGGCCTGTAATTTCTACTGTGGAACTTTCTTCCCCAAAGCCATGAAACAGGTTGTGGCTTCTGCATCCAGCTCTGGAGTCCTCAGCACAGGAGGGACATGGAGCTGTTGGATCCAACGGAGGCCACAGAGATGGTGGGAGGGCTGGAGCCCCTCTGCTGGGAGGACAGGCTGAGAGAGTTGGGGATCTTCAGCCTGGAGAAGAGAAGGCTCTGGGGAGGCCTTGGAGACCCTTCCAGTCCCTCCAGGAAAGCTGGGTAGGGACTCTGAATGAGGGAGGGGAGCTCTAGGACAAGGGTAAGGATTTGACACTGAAAGAGGGGAGATGGAGCTGAGCTGTGGGGAAGAAGTTCTTTGGTGTGAGGGTGGTGAGAGCCTGGCCCAGGTTGCCCCGAGAAGCTGTGGCTGCCCCATCCCTGGAGGGGTTCAAGGCCAGGCTGGAGGGGGCTTGGAGCCACCTGGTGAGGTGGGAGGTGTCCCTGCCCAGGGCAGGGGGTGGCACTGGGGGGGCTTTAAGGTCCCGTTCCATGATTCTGCTGGGAACATTTCAAATCCAGAGGAAAATCATCCAAGGCTGTAGTATCATGTGAAAACTCATCCCTCACAAATTAAAGGTGCAGCCCTGGAAGCTGCTGAAGTACGTGAGGAGTCCCATCCTTCCTCTGTCTCTTTGCCCTGGGTTTTGCTCCACTTCAGCTGTCTCTTCAGCTACCACCTTCTGCTCGCTCTCCAGGGATGGCTATGCCTCTGCCTCCCACCCTGAGCCGTCTTGCTCAGCTGATTTCTGCTTTCACACCCCACGTTTCCTTTCTCACACCCTTCTAGAAGTTTTCACGCTGGCTGCACCCACCTTTTGTTTCGCTGAAAAGAAAACCATGAAACATTGTTATGGGTGGGGGTGTGTGACTGGGTCTGTCCTGCTGGGCAGGGCACCGTGGGGCACAAGGCAAACACACCTCAACATGGATAAAGCCAAGAATTTGTTGTTGTGCTCCCAGCATGGACCAGCCACTTGTTATGACACAGAACTGAGGCCTTGCAAACTTGCTGCAGAGGCGGTGGCCCGTGAGAACGGTGGCAAGGAGTTCTCATTCTTCAGGCTGCAGGGCCTGAGAAATGCCCTGGTGGCACCCTGGGAGGGTGAGGGTGTGAGGCAGGGAGCTCCCCTGGTGCAGATGGAAGTGCTGGGAGAGCAGGGCTGTTCTGGGGATGCTCTGCTCAGGACCGGTCCTCAGCCTCAACTGCTTCTATAAAGGCTTTTTCCTTTCCTTTTCTTTTTCTTTTTTTTTTAAACTTAAAGAGGCAGAAATCACACCCCCTCAGGCTTGTGCACATGAAATGTTTTCCTGGACCTCGGAGGTGTTTTGGCCCAGCTCTGTTTATAAATAGTGGCAGGAGGAACCCGCAGCAGCTTCTCCCCATTTCCAAGTCCAGCTGTGAGCTCTGCGTCCTTGAATCCGCCCCCCTGCCCGGGGGATGCTGCACCATCCCAGCAGCTTTCAGGGTCCTCATCACCGTGGTGTCCCCTCAGCTCAAGGGGATGCTCTGGGGTGAACAACCTGTGTGGGCAAATGCCTTGGAACAGTGGGGAGCTGCTCTCCCTCATCAGGGATCCCTTTGGGCTCGCAGGCAGGAAGAAAACAGGAGCTGCCAGTTGTTACCACCACCAAAACCTGAACTGCCCTGTGTGTGCCCGTGGTTTGTAGCTGGCGTGTTCTTGCTGCATCACTCAGGCACATATTCCTGTTCTTCAGGGGACACGGGCTGCCCCTCCGTCACTTGCCCTCCGCAGCCCGGCGGGAGCATCAGGCGGCGGCAGCAGCATCCCAGTCCCCAGGACACACCGGGTGTCTGGTCCCTGACAGCTCCGCCAGGGGAACACCCGTGTTTCTGCCTTTCCTCTCATCCCTCTGCTGGGTGAAAAGTTAAAATTCTGTTATTTGCTAAGGGAGATGAATCCCAAGGTATGTTTTTTCATAAACATGAGGTTTTTATCTTGCTGAAAAAATGTAAGCCATCAAATCATAGAATGGTTTGGGTGGGAAGGGACCTGGAAGACCATCCAGTGCCACCCCCTGCCCTGGGCAGGGACACCCCCCACCAGCCCAGGTGGCTCCAAGCCCCCTCCAACCTGACCTTGAACCCCTCCAGGGATAGGGCAGCCACAGCTTCTCAGGGCAACCTGGGCCAGGCTCTCACCACCCTCACACCAAAGAACTTCTTCCCCACAGCTCAGCTCCATCTCCCCTCTGTCAGTGTCAAACCCTTCCCCTTCCTCCTAGGGCCCCCCTCCCGCATCCAGAGTCCCTCCCCAGCTTTCCTGGAGCCCCTGGAGGGACTGGAAGGGGCTGGAAGGGCTCCCTGCAGCCTTCTCTTCTCCAGGCTGGACAATGATTGAACTGCTTGATTGTAGCTTGTTGACATGATCCATGGGAGTTTTTCTTAGGGTGTTCTTGCAACAAGTGACCCCTCCTGGCTGTGCAGGGTGGTGGGAATGTTTGCCTCTCTTGGCACCATGCCCATTGTTCTGCCATGGCTTTCAGGCAGCATGGCATCTCCTGTGGTGACCCCCAGGTTGTGTGGCTTCTGCTCTGGAGCTGTTGGGTGACCGTGCGTGGTGTGTGTGTCCCCTGGGGCAGGAGCTGCTCCCAGAAACCTGGGACAGGAGTAGAAAGTGGTGAGCACAGAGTTAAGGACAGAGGAGCCTGCAGAGCCCAGCGAACACCCTGGCACAGCAGACCCTCCCTCTCTCTGGAATTGCTGTGGTTCTGCTGATTTACCTCGCTGGCTTCCAGACCCCCGTGGTGCCCCAGAGCCTTGGGAATCCCAGGTGCTGTTGCTGAAGTTTTAGCAAAGAGTATCTCGAACAGCAACTTCCTGTGATAAAGGAAAATGATTTGTGATGGGTTCATGCAAATGGTGCTTCGGCCACACGGTGCTTTGTGGGGGGAAATGCAAACAGTCGAGAATTGGTCGTTGTAACCAATAGATGGCACCAGGAAGTACCTAAAATTGTTTCAAATATCTTTTTGCAATCAGGAAGTCAGGCAGGCAGATCCCTTGGGAAATGGGGATGGGACCTGTCCCTGTCCCTGTTCCTGCCCCTGTCCCTGCCCCTGCCCCTGCCCCATTCCCCATGGGAGCTGACATGGCTCCAGCTCTGCAGGGCTCACACTTGGCAAGCCCAGTGCCATGTTTTCAGCTTTGGGCTATTAGAAGTGTGAAATAACTGGGCTATTTGGGTTAATTATTTGGGCTACTTGAGCTGTTTTCAAATGGGAAGCCCCACGCTCGAGCCCAGGATTTGTGTCCAAGCGGGGTGGGTTGCCCATCCCGGGGTGACCATGGCCCCTTGTCCCTGCCGTGCCCGCGTCACCGCTCAGTGTGTTGTCAGCTCACTTTCAGACCTCATCATTCATTCTTCTTGGACACATTTTTCCAGCAGAAGGTCGATTTTACGAATCAATTACACCAAACTCATTTTCATAACAACCATGAAAGGCTGTTGATTTCAAAAATGGGAAATTCACAGATGAACAAAAGCAGTGGGAAGTCTCTGGGTCCATTTCTAATCGAGGTCTGAACTCAACAAGAGGATTTCCAAATCCTTAAAGCCCAAAGATGTCAAAAATGCTGCATTATATGAACACAAAAAGTCCTTCACAGCAAGAGATTATGCTCTTATGTAAACCTGGCTTTGGGCACTGGGGTGAGTCGGGTTCAGCTGTGGTGACAGAGGGCCGTGGTGCTGCTGGGGCAGTCCTCCTGGTCCCCTCTGTGACACCTTCCCCTCCTGCTCCTGCTGGCCTTAGGTCCCACCAGTAACTACTGATGTGAGGGCTAATATCCCTTCCCCTTTTGTGTTCCTTTCAAGAGAGTTTTCATTGCTAAGAGCAGGCTGAGAGGGGACCTCATCAATGCTAAGCAATATCTAAAGGGGGGGTGGCAAGAGGATGGGGCCGGACTCTTCTCAGCGGTGCCCAGAGGCAGGACAAGGGGCAACGGGCACAAACTGGAACACGGGAAATTCCATCTCAACATGAGGAAAAAAATTCCTTTCTCTGGAGACATTCCAAATCCCGCCTGGACACGTTCCTGTCCAACTGCTCTGTCAGGGGGTTGGACCAGATGATCCCCAGAGGTCCCTGACAACCCCTGCAATTCTGGGATTCTCTGCTGTGGCCAGAAGCTTCTTCTGCAGCAGAAGTTGTGCTGTGGATATGGGAGGGGACACACTGATGTCCCATTGCCTGGCTTGGCCTTGGGGACCTACCACTGGGTTCACACCACCTCACAAAGTGTTGCTTTGGTTGGTGCTTTTGATTTCCAGCTCCCAGTTGGGTTTCCATCTCCTGGTTCTGCCTCTGAGCCCTCATGGCACATCTCCCTGGGTGGCGAATTGCAGACGTTCAGCATCTGGGTGGCCGTGGCTGTGCAGTGGTGGCACCACACTGTGTGCAGGGCATGTGTCCCCCTGACCATCCCTTCTGTCCCCCGAGGGGCACAGAATGCCCGCATTGTCCCTGGGGCGGCACGGCGGGGTTTACCGGCACACAAACCCCACGGGGAATGTTAAGCGGGTTAGGTGGCCGCAGCGCCGCGGACGGTGGTCACCCTNCTGCCATGGCTTTCAGGCAGCATGGCATCTCCTGTGGTGACCCCCAGGTTGTGTGGCTTCTGCTCTGGAGCTGTTGGGTGACCGTGCGTGGTGTGTGTGTCCCCTGGGGCAGGAGCTGCTCCCAGAAACCTGGGACAGGAGTAGAAAGTGGTGAGCACAGAGTTAAGGACAGAGGAGCCTGCAGAGCCCAGTGAACACCCTGGCACAGCAGACCCTCCCTCTCTCTGGAATTGCTGTGGTTCTGCTGATTTACCTCGCTGGCTTCCAGACCCCCGTGGTGCCCCAGAGCCTTGGGAATCCCAGGTGCTGTTGCTGAAGTTTTAGCAAAGAGTATCTCGAACAGCAACTTCCTGTGATAAAGGAAAATGATTTGTGATGGGTTCATGCAAATGGTGCTTCGGCCACACGGTGCTTTGTGGGGGGAAATGCAAACAGTCGAGAATTGGTCGTTGTAACCAATAGATGGCACCAGGAAGTACCTAAAATTGTTTCAGATATCTTTTTGCAATCAGGAAGTCAGGCAGGCAGATCCCTTGGGAAATGGGTATGGGACCTGTCCCTGTCCCTGTTCCTGCCCCTGTCCCTGCCCCTGCCCCTGCCCCATTCCCCATGGGAGCTGACATGGCTCCAGCTCTGCAGGGCTCACACTTGGCAAGCCCAGTGCCATGTTTTCAGCTTTGGGCTATTAGAAGTGTGAAATAACTGGGCTATTTGGGTTAATTATTTGGGCTACTTGAGCTGTTTTCAAATGGGAAGCCCCACGCTTGAGCCCAGGATTTGTGTCCAAGCGGGGTGGGTTGCCCATCCCAGGGTGACCATGGCCCCTCGTCCCTGCCGTGCCCGCGTCACCGCGCTGTGTGTTGTCAGCTCACTTTCAGACCTCATCATTCATTCTTCTTGGACACATTTTTCCAGCAGAAGGTCGATTTTACGAATCAATTACACCAAACTCATTTTCATAACAACCATGAAAGGCTGTTGATTTCAAAAATGGGAAATTCACAGATGAACAAAAGCAGTGGGAAGTCTCTGGGTCCATTTCTAATCGAGGTCTGAACTCAACAAGAGGATTTCCAAATCCTTAAAGCCCAAAGATGTCAAAAATGCTGTATTATATGAACACAAAAAGTCCTTCACAGCAAGAGATTATGCTCTTATGTAAACCTGGCTTTGGGCACTGGGGTGAGTCGGGTTCAGCTGTGGTGACAGAGGGCCGTGGTGCTGCTGGGGCAGTCCTCCTGGTCCCCTCTGTGACACCTTCCCCTCCTGCTCCTGCTGGCCTTAGGTCCCACCAGTAACTACTGATGTGAGGGCTAATATCCCTTCCCCTTTTGTGTTCCTTTCAAGAGAGTTTTCATTGCTAAGAGCAGGCTGAGAGGGGACCTCATCAATGCTGAGCAATATCTAAAGGGTGGGTGGCAAGAGGATGGGGCCAGACTCTTCTCAGCGGTGCCCAGAGGCAGGACAAGGGGCAACGGGCACAAACTGGAACACGGGAAATTCCATCTCAACATGAGGAAAAAATTTCCTTTCTCTGGAGACATTCCAAATCCCGCCTGGACACGTTCCTGTCCAACTGCTCTGTCAGGGGATTGGACCAGATGATCCCCAGAGGTCCCTGACAACCCCTGCAATTCTGGGATTCTCTGCTGTGGCCAGAAGCTTCTTCTGCAGCAGAAGTTGTGCTGTGGATATGGGAGGGGACACACTGATGTCCCATTGCCTGGCTTGGCCTTGGGGACCTACCACTGGGTTCACACCACCTCACAAAGTGTTGCTTTGGTTGGTGCTTTTGATTTCCAGCTCCCAGTTGGGTTTCCATCTCCTGGTTCTGCCTCTGAGCCCTCATGGCACATCTCCCTGGGTGGCGAATTGCAGACGTTCAGCATCTGGGTGGCCGTGGCTGTGCAGTGGTGGCACCACACTGTGTGCAGGGCATGTGTCCCCCTGACCATCCCTTCTGTCCCCCGAGGGGCACAGAATGCCCGCATTGTCCCTGGGGCGGCACGGCGGGGTTTACCGGCACACAAACCCCACGGGGAATGTTAAGCGGGTTAGGTGGCCGCAGCGCCGCGGACGGTGGTCACCCTCTGGGGATTAGGGGGTCAGGACAAGCCTCCCCCCCCTGTGACCAGGCGGAGGCACAAAGAGCCATTGTGCCGGGAACACAAAAATCTCCGTTTATTACGGCGGAGCTGACAGGCCGAACGACCCGCTCCCCACCCCCGGCACAAAAGCTCCCTTGCTGCAGATTGTTTGTTTATGTAAATTAAAATGCTGCCTTTAATTATGCAATGGGACCAGCCTCGGCAACAAGGGCAGCGCTGATTGGGTCGCCCCCGTGGCCAGAGCCCACAGGCAAGCCCTGGGCACGGCTGATGGTGCCACCACGGTCCCTGCTCCACCACAGGTCCCACGGGAGCCAGGACACGCATTGACCCTTTGCCCAGGGGACCCGAAACCCCCCCAGGGGGAGAAGGGGGTGAGGAGTTTCGCTCCCCACCCCGGGGTGCAGGGCCCTGGTGGGTGGCACGGCTTGGCGTGGCTCGAAGCATGACAGAAGAGGTGCCAGTAGCATCCACCATGCCTGAGTGCAACGGGAACGTGGTCCCGGAGAAGGGCCCGCTCCCGGTCATCGATGAATTAGCAAAGTCTGTGGGGCCGGTTCCTTACCCCAATGCGGAGCTCAGCCCCGAGACCCCGCCTGCCAAAGAAAATCAGCAGGAAAGCAGGAATTCCTTGGTGGAGGATGTAGTTCACGGGGATGCTGATGGCGAGAAGCAATGCCAAGGTAAGGTACAAGGTCGCCTTTCTTTAAGTGTTTGGAGAGAAAAGCTGTATTTCGTGTGTAGTCTCGTGACTAACAGGATGCGCTGTGTGTCTGAAAGTGCCTCACCCGTGGTCCTTACAGCAATGGCTCGGAGCAACTCAGGGTGAGGGAAAACACGAGTGAGCAGCCACAGCAGAGGTGACAAAAGTGATGTGACAAAAGAAACAGGCAATTTCTTTTTCAATCTGCTCCGAAAATCTGCTGCCACCGGTGACTAAAGAAACAAGCCATTTCTTATTTTAATCTGCCCCGAAAATCTGCTGCCACCGACCCGCAGCCCTTAAAACCTAATGATGGTCGCTCACTGCTCCAACCAGCCCATTTCTCCTGCTCTGTGTTTCCCCAAGACAAGCAGGATGAGGACGGTGGGAGGCTGCGGCCGGGATCAGCCGATACCCAGGACACGGGGACCGACAGCCGGGAACTGCAGGAAGGTAATGGGAAATGCTGCCCGAGGTGAGGTTTTCCCGGAGCACAGCAGCGAGCAGCCTGCACAGAAAACGGTGTACAGGTGGTTATTACTGATTTTAAAGTTCGGTTGGACCCACATTCTGGAGAGCAGGGACTCCTTCCTCATCCCTAGAGTTGCTGCACTCAGGAAACATGGCTGGGAGCTTTCTTCCCGAGGTCTGCCGGTGTCGCTGCCACCATGGGGTGTCGAAGTGCCGTGGGGTCCTTGACCAGGAGGTCTCCAGCAGCCCTGTGGGGCTGGGGGATGCTTCATCTTCTGCTCCATGCGGAGGGTGACTCCAGGGCCTGTCAGGTGAAAATCAGTGTCCTCAAAACCCAAACTCTCTTCCTGCCGAGTGTCTGAATCCCTGTGACACCGGAGTGCTCAGCAGAAAAGGACTCTCCTGAACATCAGCTCCTGGATCCCCCTCTACTCATTCCTGGGTGAAAACGGTATAAATCAGTTGGAGCTGAGGCTGCCTCCTGCAGGAGAGGGGCTGCAGGGGGTGCTCGCTGCCTGCCCCAGCAGTGAGCTGAAACGTGTTGAGTATATACACACACACAGAGGTGAATGCATTTAACTGCACTACTCAAAATGCAGCTGCTCCTCTGAAAAGGAGGAGTATTTTATTGGGTATTACTAAAGGAGGGCAGTATGTCTCTCCACGGGTGGGCTTTCAGCCTTGCTGCCCATCTATGATACCCACCTGGCCTCATCCCAGCTCACCGGGTTTGGCACTGGGTGAAGAATGGCTGGCCCATGGACTACTAACCCTCCCATTGCTCCCCCAGGCCACCTGAGCTCCACCAGCTCAGGGCTGGTGGCTCTGCCCCAGGTCTCCTACATCCGTCTTTGAAATGTCAGGGGCCATATAAATATGAAACCCCTCCTCAGTGATGAGCAGGTTGATGGCCCAGAGTAGCTGTCACAGCCCTGGCAAAGCTGGTGCCATTGGTACAGGCATGGTGGACCCCTGCCTGTAAATGGAAACTTTTCTTTGATTAAGAGAAGGAAAAAATATACAAATATTAGTCACGGGCAAAATAATATTTGATAGGAAACTGCATAGGTTGTGAGGCGGTGAATCACCATGGAGGCTGCCATGGAGCTGCCATCCATATTCCAGCCCACCCAGTAAAACCTATTAAACGATCTTGCAGAGTCACCCCCAGCCCCGCACACCCCCCCCTTTTCCCCAGCCACAAGCACTTTATCTCCAAATTGCAGGCAGCTTTTTAGGACCTAACCAATTTAGCCTAATTAATACTCCAGACCCCACAGGCAAAATGTTGAATAGACCATTTGTTGTGACACTAAAGCATAATTTAGGGCAGCGACGTGCCAAAAAGAACGAATAGGAGCCGCAGCCATCTCAGCCTGCATGGCCACCCCCGAGGGAGGGACGGGTCCCAGGAGGGCTGTGTGGGGTCCCGCTGCATGGTGGGTGCCACGGGGTGCTGCCTGCAGAGCAGCTCCCTCCCTCCATCCATCCTTCCCTCCTTCCATCCCTCTCTCCTTCCATCCGTCCATCTCTCCCTCTTTGCATCCCTCCATCCTTCCCTTCCTCCTTCCATCCCTCCATCCTTTCCTCCTTTTTTCTGTCCCTCTCTCCCTCCATCCCTCCCTTCCTTGATCCTTCCATCCCTCTCTCCCTCCCTCCTTCCTTCCATTCCTTGATCTCTCCCTCCTTCCTTCTCTCTCTCCCTCTCTCCCTCCATCCCTCCCTTCCTTGATCCTTCCATCCCTCTCTCCCTCCCTCCTTCCTTCCATTCCTTGATCTCTNCCGGGGGGAGAATGCGCGGCCCGGCTCCCCTCCCGCACCCCCTGCCTTCGCGGGGAGGGCTCCGTGGGAAACGGGTCGCAAAAGGGAAGGGTAGGAAAACCGCGGGGGCGGGTGGCCTTAGAGGAAGGGGTGGGAGGACGCAGGAAGCCTTTCTGAAGCACAGGCCGGGGTTGCCGGTACCGGGGCTCAGCCCGGAGAGCGGGGCACCCCCCGCTGGGCACTCGGGGTGGGGCGGTGGGTGCCGCGGGTGAGGCACAAGGAGCGCGTAGGACACGGGGAGGAAGGCGGTACCGAACCCCTCCTCACCCGCACTCCGTGTCGCCGCAGGGCCGGGCAGGGAGGGGACACCGTCGGGCAGCGGGGAGACGGGGACGGCGGCAAGTCCCGACGGGGACACGGCGGGGACCCTCGCAGCCAGCGCCGACGGGAGCGGGAACGCGGCCGAGGAGGAGGAGGAGGTGGATGAAGAGCTAGAGGAGGAGGAGGAGGACACCGAAGAGGATGAAGTTCAGGTGGTTGAACTCAAGAAGGAGAAGGGCGAGGTGTCCCCTGCGGAGCAGCCGGGCAGCGGCAAGGAGCCCTCTCCCCCTGCCAGCCCTGGGGGCAACCCCCCGGCAGAGAAACCCGGGGATCAGCCCAGCCCGGGGAAAAAAAATGATATCTCCAGACACAGCTATTCCAGGTACAACACAATTTCCTACAGGAGGATTAGAAAAGGAAACACCAAGCAACGCATCGATGAGTTCGAGTCCATGATGCACTTATAAACTGAGGTGGAGAATTGCTTAGCGAGCCCGCCCTTCACTCCGGGGTTCGCTTCTCCTTTTTGTTCCCCCCAAGACGTGTCTCTTCACACACCCTGAGGTCGCTTGGGGGGTTTTGGGGGTGTTTTGGTCGTTTTGGGGTATTTTTTTGGTTTGGTTTTGTATATGATTTCATAATACCCTGTGAAAATTTAACATCTTCGCTTTGACAGCGGGCTGAGGCAGCCGTAGGAGAGTTAATAATCACATTGCTAAATGTAATACCCTTTGATTTAAAGTTTACCTTCTTTATTTTCTATCCAACTTTCGTAACCCCCTCTTCGAACAACAGGGTGTCCGGGACCGGCCGGGGCTTCTCTGGCTGCCAATGGAGGGGTGACCCATGCTGTCAGCTGTGCTGGCACTGGGCTGGCAGCGCCGTGCCTCGGTGACACCGCTCAATGTGTGATAATAAAAGAGATGACTGTTTGCCACCGCACCGTGCTCTGTTCTGCCATCCGTCCCTGCTGGCGTCACCCTCCACTGCCACCCCAGCAGCTCCCGGGGCTGGCAGGGGTCCTGATGGGGAGCTGCCGGCACCACCAGTGAGGAACTGGTGCCCGCTGGCCCCTGCCGTGGGGAGAGGGCTCAGCCTGGGTGTCTTCAGGTGTGACATCGCCTGCTAGCTGCTGTGTCATGGTTGGAGCGACGCCTTGCACTCGCGAGAGAGGAGCAGCAACGCCTTTATTGACAGAAACCAGCAACCTCAGTGGTGGGCTTACAAGGTGGGATGGGAAGGCACTCGTGGTCATCGACTGCCCAGAGGACAAGGTCAGCCAGAGCTGCCAGGGAAACCCTCCTGGCGAGGTCAGAGAGGTTCAGAGAGGGTCCCTGGCTTTATGAAATCCTTCTCAGGGGGGACTGGCTGAGCTGGATCCAGCCCTGGTCCCAGATTTGGCCAATGGCTTATGTCCAACGGATCATCACTCTAAGACAGGCTCTTGGTGAACTTTAGGATGCTTTAAAGGTGCCTTCCAGCTCTAACCATTCCATGATTCCCAGATTCACGCTAAATTTAAATACGAAATTTTAAAGATATTTTTTTTATGTTTAAGCATAATTTGTTCTGTGTCATAGAATCATAGAATCATAGAATCATAGAATCATTTAGGTTGGAAGAGACCCCTGGGATCATCAAGTCCAACCATCAGCCCTACTCTACAAGTTCCCCCCTACACTAGATCTCTCAACACCACATCTAATCTGCTCTTAAACACAGTCAGGTTGTCAACCCAACACAACCATTCCCCGTTTCTGAAAGCGTGGAACCACAGCATCATCCAGGCAGCCTTTTTAAAATGGTATCAGAGAAAGACTTGTCTTGAGCTGAGACTAAAGCTCCGCAGAGGTCAGCCCAGCGAGCACTGGGAAGTGAGGGCTGACCAAGGAGGTGACAGCACACCAGGCCCTGGCCTCAGCTGCAGGAGCCTCCTCCAGCCATAAGTTGTAAGGACTGGTTTTACATCACCAGCAGCACTGAACGTCGTTCTGACTTTTCTTCTTCTTCTTCTTCTTCTATACATAAAGGCAATTATTTATGGGCAAAGGGAAAATAATAACCGGCAATTCTGTATTGTACAAACCAGACACAGCCCTCATTGTGCCCCTCAGGCTTGTTTGTTTGCTCTTTGGCCCATGGAGGTCCAGAGCTTTGCTTGTACCAACTCATACTGGGGGTTTGTTTGCCTGCAGCAGCTGCCCCCTCACCCCCCGTCCATCCAGCCCTTCCCGTAAGGGTGACACGTTTCTTTTAATGGCATCACCATGGGCAGGGTGTTTGGTGACCCGCTGGGGTTGCGGGTGGCAAAGCCACCAGGGTTGGACACACCGGTGATGCAGCTGGATTTAATCATAGACTCATGGAATGGTCTGAGTGGGAAGGGACCTTAGAGCCCCCACCGTGCCACCCCCTGCCCTGGGCAGGGACACTTCCCACCAGCCCAGGTGGCTCCAAGCCCCCTCCAACCTGGCCTTGAACCCCTCCAGGGATGGGGCAGCCACAGCTTCTCGGGGCAACCTGGGCCAGGCTCTCACCACCCTCACACCAAAGAAGTTCTTCCCCACAGCTCAGCTCCTTCTCCCCTCCTTCAGCGTCAAACCCTTCCCCCTCATCCTAGGGCTCCCCTCCCTGACCCAGAGTCCCTCCCCAGCTTTCCTGGAGCCCCTGGAGGGACTGGAAGGGGCGCCAAGGTCTCCGCAGAGCCTTCTCTTCTCCAGGTTGAACCTCAACAACCCTCCCAACCTTGTCCCCACAGCAGAGGGGCTCCAGCCCTCCCAGCATCTCCATGGCCTCCTCTGTTAAGCAGTGTAGGACAGCAGGAGAAGCCCTCCGCCCCGCAGGGAGAGTCATGGCCAGCCAAGCCCTGTGCTCTTTTTAGCAAAAATTAGATTTTTATGGTTTTTTTTTTCCTTTTGCCATACGCCTGCCCATAACAGCCTGTAACGTCTGGCTTATGCCCCAGGTGACAGCTAGAGTCCATCTTGCAGCCTGCAGGCGCAGGGATGCGATGCTGGGTGCACCGACTGTGGGCTCAGGTTCCAGCTCGCTGAGGCTCCCCAGAAACTGGGGCCACCTCTTGTTTCATGGGGAAAGCACAGTCTGACCAGCGGAGCAGGGGGCTGAGGAGGGCTGAGGGCAGCCACGAGGGGGAGGGGAAGCCTTTTGGAGGGTCGAGACCTTTTCCCAGCCTCTCCAGGCAGTGCCATGGGGTGCTGGCTCCCCTCTGGGAGGTGCCTCCTGGAGCGCCGTGTGCTCCGTTTGAGTATGAATTACACCCCTGCGGCAGAAACGTGCCAGTTGCCACAACATCTGCAGCAGCTGTGGGGCACAGCAGCTGGCACTGGCTCTTGCCATTGCTGCTCTGATAGCACCCTAAACAGGCATCCAAAGCACAGCCCTAAATCAGGGGAAATTGGTCAGAAAGAGAGGTAATATGCGGGGCTCAGAGGATTGAAAGAGAAATAGATGAAGAAGCTTCATCTATTACCATTTTTTCCCTTTTAAAAATCTTTTCTTTCTGTTAAACAAATGAAACGGAGCCTCCAACCAGCACCACTTCCATGGAGGGCACCTATGGATGGAGGCCCAGCACGGCATGACGTGCCCGCAGCTCTGGGGGCACCAGGTCACGGTGGGAAAAGCTGCCTTTTTCCCATGGCCAACAGCAGGGATGATGACATCTCCAGTCCCCAGCCACGGTCCTTCCCACCCCTGGAACTCTCCTCTTGTTCCTGAACCCTCACAAAACCTCCAGCTCCCCCCTCAAACCCCTGAGATGTGATAAATCACTTGGTTGAACATGAGCCAGCGGTGTGCCCCAGGTGGCCAAGAAGGGTTGGAGTGGGTCCAGAGAAGGGCAAGGGAGCTGGTGAGGGGTCTGGAGCACAAGTCTTGTGAGAAGCAGCTGAGGGAGCTGGGGGTGTCCAGCCTGGAGAAGAGGAGACTGAGGGGAGACCTTCTCCCTCTCTACAACTCCCTGAAAGGAGGGTGTAGCTGGGGGGGTCGGTCTCTTCTCCCACAGAACAGCCGATGGGACAAGAGGAAATGACCTCAAGTTGCTCCAGGGGAGATTCAGGTTGGAATCAGGAACCATTTTTATATGGAGAGGGTTCTTAAGCCTTGGAAGGGGCTGCCCAGGGAAGGCATTGAGGGAGGCACCATCCCTGGAGGATTTAAAACCCGGGTTGACACAGTGCTCAGTGACGTGGTTCAGTGATGGTCTGGTTTTTATCAGTTAGGTTGATCGTGGGACTCGATGATCTCAAAGGTCCCTTCCGACCTGGACAATTCTATGATTCTGACCCCAGTGGAGGTGGAAGGAGATCTGCCAGGACTATGGTTCTCTCCCCAGTGGAGGTGGCAGGGGGAGCAGTGAGACACCCATCACCACGGCTGCTGAGCATCCCAGGGAAAAAATGCTCATTTCTGGGCAAAAAGGCCAGCTGGTAGGATCTGAAGGCTCCTCAGCAGTGTGTGAGAGCAGGGCCACGGCTCACTGCCAGCAGCCCCCCGGGCACGATCCTCTCCTGGAGCAGAAGACACTAACGTGGAAGTGAGCATCAGCCCAAGCAGGGCAGTGGAGCGCGAGTGACAAGCCCAGTGATGGGAGGTGACCGTGACATACAGCCCTTTGGGTGCCTGCTGGGTGACAACCACCTGAATGTCAGCAAGCAGGATTCGCTGAGGTTCAAGCTGCTGATGAGAGATGACTGCACAAACCAGGGCCCGTGTCATCTTCCTGACGGGGACTGCAGGCTGGCCATGCCCACGGAGGGGGAGGAAATCGGGCAGACAGCAGGAATGGGAGCCAACTGGGGAAAATCTGTCAGGCCAGCCAATATTTTGGCAGCCTCAGCCTGTCAGACGCTCTCGGCACCGACCCCTCGCTGGAGAGGGGAGGTCACACCGGGGCCTTCTGAAAAATCAGAGAGGTAGGAGGTGTGGGAACTTCCCAACAGAAACCAGGGGAAAAAATCCTGCCCGGGATGCACTGGTGTTACCCCCCTGGACCCCAATTGTGTCTCCTATCACAGAATTTTCGTGGTTGGAAAAGACCTCTGAGATCACCCTGCCCAACCACACGCAACCCCCCCCATCTCGGCCACCAGAGCATGCCCTGAAGTGCCACCTCTGCACGGTTCTGGATCCCTCCAGGGCTGGTCACTCACCCCCTCCCTGGGCAGGCTGTCCCAGTGCCTGACCTCTCCTGCAGTCAACTCATTCTTCTGAACATCTGAACCTGCCCTGCTGCAACTTCAGACCATTGCCTCTGGGCCTGTAGTTATTCCCTTGGGAGAAGAGGCCAGTACCCACCTCTCTGCAGCCTCCTTTCAGGTAGTTGTAGAGGGCAATGAAATTTCCCCTCAGCCTCCTCTTCTCCAAACTAAACATGCCGAGCTCCCTCAGCCTCTCCTCATGAGACTTGTTCTCCAGACCCCTCACCAGCTTGGTGGCTCTTCTCTGGACACACTCCAGACCCTCCATGTCCTTCTTGGAGTGAGGGGCCCAGAACAGAACACAGCACTCAAGGTGAGGCCTCACCATTGTCCAGGACAGAGGCACCATCACTTCCCTACTCCTGCTGGCCACGCTGTTCCTGATGCAGGCCAAGATGCTCTTGTCCCTCTTGGCCACCTGGGCACACTGCTGGGTCTTGTTCAGCCAGCTGTACCACCAACACCCCCGGGTCCTTTTCTGCTGGGCAGCTCTCCAGCCACTCTTCCCCAAGCCTGTAGCGCTGCCTGGGGTTGTGCCCAAAATGCAGCACCTGGCACTTGGCCTTACTGAACTTCATCCCATTGGCCTTGTCCCATCGATCCAACCTGTCCAGGTCCCTCTGTAGAGCCTTCCTACCCTCAAGCAGATCAACATTCCCAGCTAGTCTGGTGTTGTCTGTGAACTTACTGAGGGTGCCCTCGATCCCTTCATCCAGATCACCAATAAAGATATTAAACAAGACTGGCCCCAAAACCAAGCCCTGAGAGACACCACTGGTGACCGGTTGCCAACAAGACTTCACCCCTATTCCTTCAAAAAACAGTGATGGCTTTTGCAGATAAAACATTTCCTATTAAGATAAAAGTGTGTCCATGATGGCAAGTTTAGAGGGACTTTCTTTGGAGGGACTTAGTGTGTGGAGCCTGGCCACCTCATGTTGCCTGGTGGTTCCTCGCTGCAAGGGCCCCTGTACAAGGCACATGCCTGCACACACACATGTGTTCTGCAGCCCGTCCCTCAGTGAGGCCCTCACTGAGTTCCCTGGGTGTTTTTACCCACCCTGAGTGCTGGTGGGTAGAAGTTGTGGGCTGCGAGATGTCCTGCTGGGGGGTCTCTGCCCTCCCTGTGCCACGGTTGTGGGGCATGCTGCTCAGGGATGCACCAAGCACCAGCACAGACACCAGCACAACCCCCTGCCCCAGCCAAGGAAAGTGGCAGTAAGTCCAGTGGGGACCCCCCAAAAAGCCATGAGGGTTCGGAGGACCCCACCAGCCCCAGGAGGGGACATCCCAGCCCCTCGGGGACAAGGATCACTGGTGGATGCCAGCTGGCAAGAAGTGGGATAAGCCCCTGGTTCACTTGCCCGGTGGCTCCTCTCACCCCCAAGCGCCGCAAGGACACGTGTCCTCACTGTCCCCGAGGTGTGGGCAAGGCCTGTTCCTCGCTTCTTCTGCTGCCCCCGTCTCCCTCCTTTGCTGGGCTGCTTTTCGACCCACATTTGCCTCCCATTGTTAAAGGAAGGCTTTTTCCGACCAGTGATCGATGCCCAGTGGATCCCTGACACTCGTCTGTCAGGGACAACGGGTCCCACAGGGCAGGATCCCGCGGCCAGACCCAGCACGAACATGGCAGATGGGTTTTGTTAATGCGCCGGTCAATAAACTTCCATTTTCTCAGGCTGGGGAAGAACAAGCAGCTCAATTTGCTGCTCACAGGCTAGAGAGCCCGGGAAGTGCTTCTGTAGCTTATGCTGTTGTCCGGGGGGAAGCGATGGAGGTTTGTTTACAGTAGGATGGGAGACTTCTGAAAATATTTCCATTTAATAATGCAGAAACACGAGTTTTTGCCCAAGTCTTCCACAGCGAGGGAAAAACACGCCTACCCGGTTCAGCCATCTTTAGGCCAGATGTGCTGCTCTTGGTTTTCTCTCCATCTGCTGGTTTAAACTGCAGATGTCAGTCACCATTTGGAAACAAACTTCCAGTTTTCTACCCGCCGTCACAAGCGGCAGGGCAGGCCTCGCGGGACGCACGAGGTGAAAACCCGGCCTTTCGGGTTCAGCTGGACCTTCAGTCCGCGTAGTAATTGCCAAACTGCCACTTTTGATAAGCATTTGCGGAGTCACAGGCGTTCACCCTCAGGGCCCCGTGCGAGGGATCCACTTCCAAGCACGCCGGCTGCCGGAGGTGCTCCGAGATGATGTGGTCCGTCTGCAGGGGGGAGAAAGCTCGATTCTTCACAGGGTGCCCTTTTTTATCCCCTATTATTTCCCTAATAGGTAAGATCTCTTTGCTGACCTACAGGGAGCTTTGGGTGAGAGCCAAAGCCTGAACCTGCTGCTGAGCCAGGATCAGGCTGTCCCTTCCTCTGCTCCATGGCTTTTCCTGCCCTGGGCAGGGTCACCTCCCACCAGCCCAGGTGGCTCCAAGCCCCCTCCAACCTGGCCTTGAACCCCTCCAGGGATGGGGCAGCCACAGCTTCTCGGGGCAACCTGGGCCAGGCTCTCACCACCCTCACACCAAAGAACTTCTTCCCCACATCTCAGCTCCATCTCCCCTCTTTCAGCATCAAACCCTTCCCCTTCAACCTATGACTCCCCCCCGTCATCAAGAGTCCCTTCCCAGCTTTCCTGGAGCCCCTGGAGAGACTGGAAGGGGCTGGAAGAGCTCCCTGGAGCCTTCTCTTCTCCAGGCTGAACCCCCCAAACTCTCTCAGCCTGTCCTCACAGCAGAGGGGCTCCAGCCCTCCCAGCATCTCTCTGGCCTCCTCTGGCCCCGCTCCAACAGCTCCATGTCCTCCTGCTGTTGGTGGCCCGAGAGCTGAAGGCAGCACTTGGGGGAGTGGGTCTCCTCAGAGCGGAGTAGAGGGGCAGAATCCCCCCCTAACCCTGCTGGCCATGCTGCTGGGGGTGCAGCCCAGGGTCAGGGGGTGTCTGGGCTGCCAGCGCACTCTGCTGGCTCCAATATCGTTGTCACAATGACTGACAACAGAAGAAGGTAAAGAATCCAGGTGCTTTGGTCAGCACCTCAGATGTCCCATTCCTGGCACCAGTCACCTCAGTATTGACTGAGGTCCCCTGTCCCCAGTGGTGGGAGCAGCCGCCTCCCCCATGCCTCTGCTCCGGCAGGGGATACACCTAACACATCTGACTGGGGCTGGAGGTAAGCACAGGCAGAGGAGACAAACTGTCACCTGTACTGACACCAGTAACACTGTCTGGACTCCTAAGGGGATGACAATTTTCACCTGTTTTTCACAGAACACCCTGGCCTTTGTGAGCCTTGACGCTGCAGCAGAAAGTTTGACTTTTTCAGGCTGAAGTGGAACGAGAACTCGTTGATATGATGAGTGTATAACTTAGATACATTTTCTCTTCCTTAAACTAGGACTATTACTTTCTTAAATGTAAAAGATGCCATTTTGTTGCATTGTTGACAATTACTTACTCCAGGCTGTCGGCTACAGCTGTGACTCCTGCTTTCTGCAGCGCGGGGAATAAGTGTAAATATTCTTCCTTCTCCTCTTCAGAAATGCTTTCTTTTACAAACCCACTGTGAGCTGCGTGACAATCAATACTGAATAATCTCCCTGTAAGTGCTATTGACAGTTTTGATGTGAAACAGGGACGTTTTGTTACCACAGAGCCCTGCTGGAGCCAGTGCCTCGGCACGGCCGGTATCTCCCCATCCCGACTCCCGGCGCCTTGGACTGATGGAGCCCAACACAGGGCATGTGCCCACAGGAAAAGGTGGTGGAACCTAGGCCAGGGGACCAACAATGAATTAACTGACTCAGCTTTGCAAGATGGCTTTGCCAGAGCCAGGACCACCCTGTATAGGATCAAAGACGGCTTTGCCGTAGCTGGGACCACCTTGAATAGGACCAGAGATGGCTTTGCCAAAGCCAGAACCACCTTGTATAGGACCAGAGATGGCTTTGCTGTAACTGGGACCACCTTGTATAGGACCAGAGATGGCTTTGCCAAAGCCAGGACCACCTTGTGTAGGACCAGAGATGGCTTTGCCAAAGCCAGGACCACCAAAGTACGCGGTGCACCCTGCCCACCAGTTTGCACACCAGCATGTCAGGCCAATCCAGGGACCACGGGCCACCAGTGCTTCACTTACCAGGTCTGGTGTGGAGGCCAGTGACCTGTGGAGCCAGGTGGAGCTGTGGCTCCCTCCCTGGCAGTGTCGTAGCCCCAGCGCTCCTGCAGTGCCGGCCGGGGCAAGGCAGAGGTCTCCATGCCGGATCAGCCGCAGCCAGGTGTAGTTGAACTTCTGGTCCTGTGGGGAGGGATGGGGAGAGCTGTGACTCACTGGCCTTCCACCAGCAGCTCTCCTTGCCTTCCTCCTGCCCTCATGGGGGGATGAGGAAAAGTCCTGATCCACGAGGGCAATGGAGCTGGTGAGGGGGCTGCAGCGGGAGTCTGGTGAGGAGCAGCTGAGGGAGCTGGGAGTGTTCAGCCTGGAGGAGGATGAAGGGAGACCTTCTCGCTCTCTGCAACTCCCTGAAAGGAGGGTGTAGCTGGGGGGTTTGGACTCTTCTCCCAAGGAACAGACCATGGGACAAAAGGAAATGGCCTCAAATTGCACCAGGGGAGGTTTAGGATAGATATTAGGAAAAATTTCTTCACCCAAAGGGCTGTGAAGCCTTGGCAGAGGCTGCCCAGGGCAGCGGTGGAGTCACCATCCCTGGAGGGATTTCAAAGCCAGGCAGACGTGGTGCTGAGGGACACGGGTGAGTGGTGGGTTTGTTGGTGTTGGGCTGATGGTTGGACTCCATGATCCGAAAGGTCCCATCCAAGCTGGACAATTCTATGATTCAATGGGAGAACCTTGCCTGCCACCTCCCCTGGCTGTGCCCTGGCACTTGCTGCAAACGGGACCCCCCTGTACAGGGGACACACGATCCGCACGCAGGCCTGTGCTGGACGGCGAGCAATTAGCAGGGAACGGCCTAACGAGTGCTGCCAGTGCAGGAAGGGGGAGGTTGCCCACCGTGGCTGCTGCCAACCAAGTGAGGGCACAGACGGGTGTTTCACAGCACAGGACACTGCTCTGAATTTAAACATTTCTCCCATTCCCACATGCTCAGACCTTTATCAAACTTCAATACTCTGGCTGAATTTGCTGGTTCTGGGGTTGTTGCTTGGCTACAGGCTTTGCAAACAAGCAATTCCTGCCCCTTGCTGCTTCCAGGCATCCTTTGGCCGTGTGTCCCCCAGTGGGAAGGGCTGCATTAGCTCCTGGGAGGGGGCTGCTGGCCGTGGGGGGGTACGGGAGCTCCACCCCGGCACTAAAAGGAGTATTACAGGCTGGGTAGGCAGGGCATCCTCACCTTGTTGTTAACATCACACGTCTCAAAAGCCAGAGTGGTGTTGTGCACAGTGATGCATCTCGCTGTGGCTACGTTAACAAGCTGGAAAACAGACACAAAATGCAAATTTAGACATAAATTCCCAAGCCAGAGGAGAGGCTGATACACTCCAGTTAACCCACTGGGCTCACAGGGCACCAAGTAATGCTTTTCACTCAACTGAGCGAAGCAGAGACGATGTGTCATGGTCCTTGGAGGGGTGTGTAAAGGCACATCTGGCCCATTACACATGTTTTTCTACCGAGAGGAGCTTGAAACAAGCCCTTTCCAGAAACGTTCAAGGCTGGATGAGACACACTCTTTTTTGGGGTTGTTTTTGGACGTAGCTAATGTTCCTGTTCTGCAAATCCCCAGAACAACGGCTCCCAGCAGTAACGACTGCAGAATCCCTTCCCCTTGCTGTGCTGAGTGGCCACCACATGATGCAAGAGCCTGGTGGTCCCCTCCTGGGTCCAGCTGGTCCCAGCCAGGTGAGGGTCAGGGCTCTGGCCACTTGCCATGGACCCCTCAGTGGCTCTGGGGAACAGCACCATCGCTAGGTCCTCCTGTAGTGACAGGCTGAGAGAGTTGTTGGGGTTCAGCCTGGAGAAGAAAAGGCTCCAGGGAGACCTTGGAGCCCCTTCCAGTCCCTCCAGGGGCTCCAGGAAAGCTGGGGAGGGACTCTGGATGAGGGGGTGGTGCCTCAGTCGGGACTGCTCACATCTCTGATTCCTTGCAAAGGGCCTTCCTTCGCCTTCTTTCAGAATTTCTGGAGAATTTATGAATTAATCCCGGTGAATAAGTAGGCTATTCAGAAAAGAGTTCTCCAGTAAGTTTGGGTAGTGATCAGCACAGCTGGAATTTGCAGAGTAAGCTGAAAAACAGATTTTCTGCCCTATTAAATTCTGAGAATGAAGAGGAAAGAGCGATTCAGGTGGCCTGAATCAGGACAAAGCAAAGCAACATCTTGAACGTTTTCACAAACACCTCTGCAAAGCTGAGGGCTTGGTTCAGTCGACACAGAGGTCTCTCCACACGGTCTGGCTGCTTTGCTCTGCAAATGACATGGAATTTTATTGCTCTGATTAAAACAACAGAGCTGGAAAAGTGAGCATTTCTCAAGAAATTTCTGTTTCTGGATGGAGGACGCACAGCATCCTTCCCCATGGTCTCTGCCCAGCCACCCCCCCGCACCTTCCCGACTCCATCCCTGCTCCATGGCAGCAGCAGAGAGCCAGACCCCATCCCTGGGGATCCTGCCATGGGGAACCTTCACCGTAACGCCCTTGGCCCATGGACAAGCCTGAAAGGTGGCCAAATGGTTGCTGTGCTTTTAGGAAAAAAAGCACAGGCTCTCCGAAGGGCTGGTGCAGGGACTGGAGGTCACACGCCTCGGTGGGGACATGGAAGGGGGGGACAGGCAGTTCTTGTTCTCCATCCCCAAGCCGTGCCAGCCCTGTGGTCACCAGAGCCTGGCCACCTCCACTCGGCAAGCGCTGCTCCTGCTGCGGCACGGGGAGACGGGGTGGGCAGGGAGGGGCAGCAAAAAAACCCAGGAGTTTTCATTCCTTGCATCTCTGCAATTTTTCTGGCAAACCAGGTGTTTTACTTTTGCCACTGCAAAACAGGTTGCAAACAACCCTGTGTCTTTTCTGGGCAGAGTATTTGAGGTTCCTGAATGCTCAAAGCAGCAGGTGACATTCTGTTGAGGCTCAGGGCTGGGCCAAATGTAGAACCCACACTTTATTCGGGTTTAATTCACCTCTTAAACTGGGTGAGGTGACACCCAACACCCATGGAATGGCTACAGCAGCAGGACCCGGTGCCGGGGAGCACTGGGAGATCCCTGGTGTGGAGCTGGAGGGATGCAGAGGTGAAGCGGAGCCTGGCCTGGCCGCTGCCATCAGCCACCCAGGAGCTTGCAGAGGCAGGACTTGACCCAAAATGGACTTTTCAGGTGTGTTCTGTCCCCTGCCCCCTTCCCGAGCCCCAGGTTCACCCACGCTGGAGACATGCCAGGGCTCTGCTGCCCGGCTGCTCCACAGGCAGAGCGGAGGAAAAGCGGATTTCTGCTGCGCTCTGCTGGCGGCAGAGCCCCGCTGCAAACCCTGCCTGCACTGCCTGCGCTGCCTGCACTGCCTGTCCTGCCTGCGCTGCCTGCACTGCCCGTCCTGCCTGTGCTGCCCATCCTGCCTGCACCGCCTCTCCTGCCTGCGCTGCCCATCTCGCCTGCGCTGCCCGTTCTGCCTGCGCTGCCTGCGCTGCCCGTCCTGCCTGCGCTGCCTCTCCTGCCTGTGCTGCCTGCGCTGACCAGGCACTCCTAACTCCCCCCAAAATGCCATGTAGGAGCAGGAGGGTGCTGGACGGCCCGCCCTGCAGGCATTGCCCCTGCCCATCGCTCTCCCCGGGTGCTCATCTGGCACTGAAACACAGAACTGGCTCTTTCACAGGAAATCCTGACCCGTTTCTTTATAAAAACCCTGGGAAAACCTAGACCACCCTGACATGGGAAATATTCAAAGGTGTTACCAGGGAAGCACCTTGGAGGCAGCTTATGGGGATGCTCCTGAGTGAAAACCACTGAAAATGTGTTGAAATAAAGGACAGCAAGTCATCTGGGTACGTACCAGCCCGCTGGCTTTCACCAGGGGAGCTTCCAGGTCCGGGTAGATGTTCTCCAGGTACCACCGGAAACTTTTGCACTGAAGCTTCTTCCGCAGTTGGATTTGTTGAGTCAGGTTGCCAACATCCAGGTTTTTTAAGACCAAGTGGTAAGCGTGGCCGTAGAATAACTCCTTGTACTCATCCAGCCAGACCTCCGCGACGCGGGCCAAGTTCCTCTCCACCGTCCTCACCCGATCTTTCGGGAAGGAATAAGGATTGTCGTTCCTGAAAATGTGCCCGACTCTGGAGCAGGGAACGATCTCGATCTCTCCCCCACACATCCAGACCTGAGAAACAGAGGTGCTTTGACAGAAACGGGGGCTCATGCTGGGTGCTGGCTTTGTGCACCCCAGAAGAGGAGCAGAGAACTGCCCGGAGGGACGGGGTCTCCAGCGTGGGGCCAAGCCCATCATAGAATTATAGAATTGTCTGGGTTGGAAGGGACCTTTGAGATCATCCAGTCCCACCATCAACCTAACTGATAAAAAACCATCACTAACCCATGTTCCTCAGCACTGTGTCCACCCAGCTTCTAAATCCCTCCAGGGACAGTGCCTCAACCCCTTCCCTGGGCAGCCCCTTCCAATGATTAATAACCCTTTCCATGTAAAACTTTTTCCCAATGTCCATCCTAAACCTCCCCTGGTGCAACTTGAGGCCGTTTCCTCTTGTCCCATTTCCTGTTCCTTGGGAGAAGAGACCGACCTCCCCTGGCTACATCCTCCTTTCAGAGAGTTGTGGAGAGCAAGGTGGTCTCCCCTCAGCCCACCCAAAGCCACGTACCTTGAATGAAATCTCCATATTTTCCCCTCCCCAGACATCCAGTCCTGGGTCATAGGCTCCCAGCTCAAAAAAGTACTTCTTATCCATGGAGAAGAGGCCACCGGCCATGACTGGGCACCTGGGAACAGAGGAGCCACATGGAGTGCCAGCTGATGGAGAAGGACCTGGCCCTTTGCTCTGCTTCAATGAGGGAATTGCTGAGAAGCTGCTGGTACTAAACGCTCGGGGATGGTGCCTGAGACAGCAAGGATCACCACTGTGCTGCAGGTGGGCAGACACAGCGTTAAATAAAACACTAAACCAAGGGTATTTGGGTGGCTTTACCCAGCCTGGAAGCTGTAATTGGGCACAGAAGGGAAACACACAACGGTACGTCCCCTGGTCCTGGTGGCACTGGTGAAATGCCATGGGTACCACCAGGGGTGAGAAAGGCTGTGCCCATGTCTGGTGACGTGACCGCCCACAGCGACCACTGCCCCTCTTGTCCTTACGAGTGGAAGGCACAACATTTGGCCTGGAAGGAGCCTTTGTTCCTAAAATTATTAAAGGTTTAACCCCCAGAGCCCTCGCCTCTGCTTTTTTTACCTGATTATATCAGTCTCCTTGATTCTGTTTTTCTCAACGACCTCTTGTGGAATCTGCCTCCATCCAAAATTCATTGGCCAAGTGAAAATCCCACGCTGAAAGTTGTCCACGGTCATGTAGCTAAACAGGGAAGAGATGGGGATGACTAATTCTGAGTCACACTCCTGATTGAAATGTCACCCTTAATGAGTGAAGATGACTATCCGTACATAATTAAACCAGGATTTTAACAAATTTCATCAGGAATCCTCCTCGTGTACTAAAAGTCATGAAAAAGGGAAAAAGAGTGTGTGATAAACGAGGGGCCCACGTCCAAACCCTAATGGTAACTTCTGCTCTGGGCCTGTGTCTCCCTGTAATTAACATGCTGTTGGTCTCAGGAAGAGGGTTTGCTCCAGCCACTGGATTTGGGGGTTCCCAAGGGGGGCCTTACCTCATGTCCTTGTCGCTGATGACCTCGATGACAGGGCAGGCCACCTTGGTCCGGCTCAGGTGGACCCTCTCCAGTAGTGGCTCCAGCCACCCCACGTTGCACTCCACGTGTGAGTCCAGGAAGGTCAGGACGGT
Source organism: Jacana jacana (assembly GCA_013400555.1). NCBI lineage: Eukaryota > Metazoa > Chordata > Aves > Charadriiformes > Jacanidae > Jacana > Jacana jacana. The sequence goes on along the minus strand of VZTM01027154.1, from coordinate 31,780 downwards.
GCCTGTGGCAGAGCCCAGGAGGGCATCAGGGGTCCATCCCCATGGGGTTGGGGTGCTGCTGACGGTGCCACCACCCTCCCTGGCTCCCAAAACCCTCCCAGCTGTAGGCCAGAGGCATGTTTTCACTGCCTGGCCATCATGGGCTGGCAGAAATGGTTATGTTGGGCCAAAACAGCCTGGCCACTGCTGGAGATCCCAGCAAGCTGCAGCTCATCCCCTTGTCAGACCCTCAGGCTTTGTGTACAGAAAAGATGCCCGTAATTCCTGGGGAGGGAACTAAAACTAGGTGCTGGAGGTGATTTATGGGGGGGTCCAGGCAGGGCTTTCGTCCTACCTTTGGCAATCTTCGCTCCAGCCAGTCTGGCCCGTATCAGACCGTGCCTCTCCTTGAGATGGAGGATCTTCACCTTGGGGAACTGCGACATGTATCTGTCCAGCTTCTCCTTGAGGTACTCTGAGGAGGAAGAAGAGAAGGAGAGGTTGGCTTACCTGTTTCACACTCAATGCCAGGTTGGAAAGCTGCAGGCAGATTTCCCTTGGAAGCACCTCCAGGACACAGTGGGGTCCTTTGGTCTGGGCCATGAACATGTGGGCACAGCTGCTGGGCTCCTGGTGCATGGCACTGTAGTCTGAGCCTGCTCACCAGTGAAAACCCCAGCAGCAAAAGTGCCAGCAGGTTTATCTGATGAATTTCATAGAATCACAGAATGGTTCATCAATTGTTCAAAAACTCTGAAACTAATTTGTTTTCTTCCTTGCACTACAATTGCCATTAAAATCTTCTGTGAACTGTCTGCCTTTCCCTGAAAAAAGAATATTTTTGATGTGCTTCCCAAATTTCTCAGGATTAAGCACCACATTTACAGACTCAGCCTGGGTTTAAACTGCACGAGGGTCTGCTGTGCCACATCCTGTCTTTGAGGTTGCTTTTGTCACCGTTCCCTGTGGCTGTGGAGGCAGCTGGCAGTAAACTTTTGGGAAGAAGAGGGTGTGAGAAGGGTGGTGTGGGGGACTTGAGCACTGGGCTGGCCTGTTCCTGGCCCAGGAAACCTCTGCCAGTGTCCTGCAGCTGTGCTTTGTTAGGTGACAGCCACCACTTGGGACTGCAGGGACCCCCCACCGCCCTCACCGGGGGGATTCAGGGAAAATCCTTTTTTTCACCCCCAGGAGAATATACCTGTTTGCATTTCTGACACTCTCTGGCTAATGAGCAGAGAGGAAGCCACGGGAAGAAAGTAAAGAGGAAACCTGGAAAGGTGCTTTTGAGGGGAAATGGTAAGAACATGATTATTTTAAAAATAAGCAAAGTGAGTCTTTTTTCCTCTTTTTTGCACCTCTTGTCTGGCTGCATTCTAGGCTCTGTGTACGCGTGGCATGAGCTCTGAAGTTTGCCTGAGACAGCACTTTTTCCCTGAAGAACCAGCTGTTGGAAAATTACATCATTCCTAAACTTTTTAAGGGTGGAAGTCAGCAGAGAGCCAAGGGTTTGATACCATCACAAATGCCTGTGAACCCCCTGGTCTGGAGAGGTGACAGGGCTGGATGGGGGACACACACGCTTCAATACCGACAAAGGAGAAAATGTGATTTCCTTCTGCTGCTCAGAACTGAATTAGAGAGAACAAATGGTGTTTCAGCCTCCAGTTATATTACTTTCATAAAGAAGCTTCCCCCACCTTTTGTGCTGCAGTCGTCCACCAGAATGACTTCTTCGATCAGGTGGGGAGGGGACCTGCCGAGGACGCTGTGGATGGAGCGGAGGAGGGTGGACCACACTTCATCCACGAAGCACATGATGATGGTGGTGGTGGGGAGGTCGTCGTGGACACGCTGCTGGGAGCACCTGCAAGGACAACACAGGCTCACGGGGAGAAGTCCTGAAAATCCCTGGGCTCAGGGTTTTAGGGAAAAGGCGTGGGGAGGGGAGATTGGCAAAAGTAGGAAGGCAAACCCCCTGCAATGGGATTTTAGGGGGGGGAAAGGAGCAGAGGGGTGAGCAGGTGGAGCTCCCCAATGGGGCTGGGATGTGCTCACTCCTTTCCAATGGGGACCTCTTAACTCCCTGCCACTGGGTGCAAACCGTGCAGAGGCCCCGCAGAGAGATGTTCATCCCAGCCCCGAGCCACTGGCCCAGGGCCACCCGTGGGGAAAGGAGCCCGTGATGCTCCGAGCACCCGCGGGGCTTGGGATCCCAAACTGCTGGGAGCCTGGAATAAAATAATCAGTATTGTGCAGGATTTCTAAGCAGAGAGCAAGGGGTTTGTTATTGCTGATCCCCAGCTAGAGACGTCTCGCTATGTCCTGTGTGAGTTTGGGCTCTATTTCTTTGCCAACTGTATGTACATACATATATATTTTTTTATATATGCAAATACAATACTTAACATATATAACTTGTGTAAGTAGAAGCCAAATCCTTTTCAAAGCCCACCCCTAAACAGGCTTTTAAGCAAAAATAGTTATGTTCCGTGGACATCACCCTGAAAGAAAACCAAGTCTCTCGAGGAGCTAAAGTTGATGTGGGGAAAGCACCACCTTACATCTGCTGCCCCCACCTTTTGAAGACCTGAGCCAGAGGGGTGCCCAACCCCGTCCTCTCCCCGCTGGTGGGAACAGCTGGGGGGTCCCTCCCCACATGGGGTCTCACCTACCCAGACCTCACCCTGCGACACTTACATACAGGCACCCAGGAGATCTGCCCCTGTCTAACCTGTCCCAGAAAAGCTATGGGGTAGCCCTGGGAGAGGCCAGAGGCATGCAGAGACCTTCGCTGCCGAGCTCCAGAACCAGGCTCTGCCAGGCAAGCTCCCTGCGAGCCCCCTGGCCATTATTGGCTGCATCTGTGGGGCTTGTGCACCCCGATCCTCCAGGATGGGACTCCTGCAGGCATTTCCACAGAGGCAACGTGCCCGCCCAGCACCTGCCCGGCGGGGAAAGCTCGGAAAGCAGCAAGCGTGGCACATGGAAGGCTGCCACAAGCTTCCCCTTGGCCAGAGTCCAGCCGTTTAGTCCAACGCTCCTAGCGAGGATGACTAGAGGAGCTGGGGCTGAAACTGGGAAAGACTGGAAGGCTCCAGCACAGAAGTAAGGTGTTGTTTGATCACCCAGAGTGGCTGCTGCTGCGAGCTGGCCCTTTGGGCCGGATCCTTGCCGTGCCCCTGTTTGGCCAAGGCGTTCCCCGCACTGCTGACGGCGGTGCCGTCCCCTCCCGGGCAGGTGCGTCACTTGCAGTCACCGGGGACAACCCGCCTGTCCTTCCCTGTGCTCCTGGGAGCTGGCTTCTGCTCCACAGGTCCAAGGCTTTGCTGTCACAGACTGAACCCTGGCCTGGCTGTGAGCACCCATGGCTCTTTTCTGTGCACATGTGGCTTCCATAGCTGGCACCTTCTGCCTGTCCCTGCTGTCCCTGCCCCGTTCTTTCCCATGCATGGTCTCACCGTGAGCATTGGCAGCGCCAGGGGAATGTCTGTGTGTTGTCCCATGGGATTAGGGACACAACTCAGGGCACAAGTCTCAACCCATGGTGCAAAAGGACATGGGAGGGTCTCTGCGTGGGTCGGGTCTCCCCCGTGCCAAGGGGCTGAGAGACGTTTGCAGAACAAAAAGCCAAGTACGAAGAGGACCCAAGAGAAGCAAAAGCCACCCAGGAGCTCATGGGATCACCAGAGCCATGCCCCCACTCAGGACATCCTGCACACGCTGGGAACCACTATTTTGGAGTTTCAAAGACATTGATTTCATGGACCAATTCGCACCCATATAACAAAGGTTGGACCAGATGACCTTTGAGGTCCCTTCCAACCCGGGATTCTATGATTCCCTGGACCCTGCGCTGCCAAGGCACGGCCACCCTGGGCAGGGACCCCCTCCGGCCACACCCCCCTTCCCTTGGCAAGGGGCTGCCCTGCCTTCCCCCCTTTCCTATGGGGAGGGAGCACCTTCTTTCAGTGCAACACTGAGATCTGCAGAATCAGCCACACTTTCCACGGGGACAGCTGTAACTGAATGACAGTTTTCCAACCCAAAACTCCTGCAGATCCAGGTCCCCTGAGCTGGCTCCACAGGGCTCGAGGGTGGCAATGCCACTGATCTGCAGGATGGGTGGCTCCCAGGGCTGTCCCCTGGACCACTGCAGGCTGCTGTGTGCCCTGACACACAGCACAGCCTGAGCAGACAAGGAGAGCAGGGCTCAGCAGGTTAAAACCACATGCAAACTCTACCCAGTTTTATGATGCATAACAAGCCACTCCGACCTGGAAAGGCAAAGCCACCCCACCAGCTAGCAATGCACAAAGGGAAGGCTGTGATGTGCCCCACATCCCTCCCTGGTAGCCACCCAGCAGGTTCCAGTGGCCACGGTGCACATAGGTATGCAGGGTCTTACCCGGCAGGCCTGGTGTCCGCAATGGCTCGGTCTACGGGGATCAAATCGCTGAGATAGACATTAAAATTCCCTTCTTTCCACCTGGTTTTTGCTTCTTCTTGTTTATTGTCAGGGACTGCAACGGGGTGCCCAAACTGGCCAGGAGCTTGGGGGTCTCGGGGAGCAAGTGTCACATCCAGGGACAGTACCCTGTGTGTCCTCGGACTGTGGCCACCTGCCCGCTCCTGCCTGTCCTCAATGGTGGGAGGAACACCCGGAGCTGCTCCTGGTGTCACACCCAGCGTCCGGCTCCGGCCATCCAGCACTGCAGCCCTGGTTATGGTGTCGACGCTATGGGCTGCATCAATGGCACTGGTGGCATGAGCACCGCCAATGGCGTTATGGGCACCGTTAATGGCATTGGCAGCATGGACAGCCTTGCTGGCCTTGGTGGTATGGGCACCATTCATAGCGTCGGCAGCATGGGCACCATCCATGGCATTGTAAGCACCATTCATGGCGGTGGTGGTATGGGCATCATCCATGGCGTTGGCAGCACGCTCACCATCCATGGCATTATGGACACCGTCGATGGCATTGGCGATATGGGCACTGTCGATGGTGTCAGCAGCATGGACACTGTTGATGGCGTTGGCAGCACGGGCACCATTGATGGCATTATGGGCACCGTCCACAGCGTTGGCAGCATAAGCACCATCCATGGCATTGGTGGTATGGCCCCTGTCGCCATTTTCCTTCGTGAGCTGCTGCTGCTTTTTGGGTGTTTCTTGGCTCTTTGCGAGGTTCCCCGCAGGGTGGGCTCCCAGCTGGGGGGCCACCGGGCTGGTGGGTTTTCTCCCCTCTTTGCTAATAAGGACGAAGTGATTTTCCGAGGAAGTTTCCTTCTTTCCCGGTGCTGCCCGGGGTGCCAGGCTGGCTCTCCCCGCCATGCCGCCGTGTCGAGGTCCCCTCGTCACCATCCACCGCGCCCCCGCTCGGCGGGCACCCCCCCGAGGCGCTGGGGAAGGTGTCTCGCCGGGGGGCGATGGCCCTGCGCCCCCTCGCCCTGCTCCGCCTCCAGCCGGCTCTGCCTCAGCCT
>VZTM01027154.1:884-15824 GCA_013400555.1 Jacana jacana | reverse complement strand
GCCCCGCCGCCCGCCACGCTGCGCTCCATCAGCGGCCCCGCACCGCTCCGCATCAGCCCCGGCCCCGCTCCGCAACGCCTCCCGCACCGCTCTGCTCCATCACCGGCCCTGCTCCGCACCTCACCGCCTCCCGCACCGCTCCGTTCATCACCTGCCCTGCTCCGCCTCTCTCCCCTCCGTCCCCAGCCTCGCACTGCACCGGCCCCGCACTGCTCCATCACCAACCCCGCACCTCACCCCACCACCGCCCGCCCCCACACCACACCATCCCCTCTCCTCTCCTCTCCCGCACCCCCTGCACCCTACCATGGCTATGGGAAGCTGGGTGAGCTTCCAGGGTTTGGCTGGCTCTGTCCAAGGACGTTTAACAGAGTGGAAGCGATACTACTTTCCTCTTCTTGCTTGTCCCAAGTTTAACCATCTTTACATTTTTCTAAGCATTTGCTGGAACTCCATTTATGAGGCCCTGGCTCTGTCAGGAGGTGGATTTGTGGGCTCTCCCAGGTGGTGGCTGGTGCCACTTTCCAGTGCTTGGGCTCAAGTGGATCAGACCCTTTTTGCAAAAGTTACTTTAAAGAGAGATCTGAGTGCTAAAGCTGGGGGTGAACATGTGTGTGTGTGGAGCTGCAACAGCTTATTTCCCTGCACAAACAACGCCAGAATCTGCCATTGGCCCTCCGTGACTCAGCATCCCGACTCCTTGTTTCCCCCATTGTTGCCCTGAATTGTGCACCCTGTGGGTGGAACTGGTGGCTGTGGACATGGTGATCAATCGGCTGCCTGGGACACTGAGGATTGCTGCTGTTTGTTCAGACCTTCCTGATGGCCATAGAATCATAGGATCATCCAGGTTGGAAGAGACCCTTGGGATCATCAAGTCCAACCATCAGCCCTACTCTACAAGTTCTCCCCTACACCAGATCCCTCAACACCACATCCAATCTGCTTTGAAACACAGTCAGGGATGGGGACTCCACCCCCTCCCTGGGCAGCTGATTCCACTGACTGACCACTCTCTCTGTGAAAAGCTTTTTCCTCATGGCCAGCCTAACCCTACCCTGCTGCAGCTTGCAGCCATTCCCTCTCCTTCTATCGCTCATTGCCCGGGAGAAGAGACCAGCACCAACCTCTCTGCAATGCCCTTTCAAGCAGTTGTAGAGAGGGATGAGGTCTCCCCTCAGCCTCCTCTTCCTCAAACTAAAAGGCTGGCCGGGGTGGAAGAAGCTGATGACCCTGAGGTCAGACTTTTACAGATGCTTGAAAAGATCTTGGAGTGCCAAGTGGATCGCAGAGGGTACGAGCAGGTGATGCTACAATGGGGTTCCAGGAGCCAGAAGAGGTTGTGGCTCTAGGCATGTGGCTCCTGCATGGGCAGGTTTCTCAAAGGCCTGAAGGTGGTTTGGTCCATAAATGACTTAAAAATGCTTTTGGGCTGGCATCACCCATGCTGTGATGGTCCCTGGTGCCCAGGACTGGTGAGCTCGGTGAGGGTGGGCGGGAGATGCTCTGGGACTGCCGGTATCCCACGTACCCACCGCAGGAATTCTCCCACCTTCCAACCCCTCTGTGGTCTCCCCAGGCCTGGGGGAAGCTCAGCAGTTCGTGTCTCCCAAAAAGCAGCCAGGCAGAGCGGCCACCTTGTGTGAAATCAGGCGTTTCAGCTGGCTGGGACCCGAGCTTTTCTGGAGAGCACCTGCTTTTTAGCTGGGATTTTGAACAGGAAGGAAAGGAGAGCCAGGCTAGAACACACGGCTTAACCATGTACTCCGAGATGGACATTTGCTCTATTTTCCACCTGAATAAATTTAAAGGCACAGCTTAAATTAACATGTCAAATCTTCATTTGAAATGTAATCCGCTGTCATGTGGGTGCTATCGGATCTGTTAATAACGAGAACCTGGCACCTCGGCTTAAGCACAGCCACTAATTCAGAGTCGTGGTGTTCAGCTGGCTGGAAACGGGCACGGGAGTGCTGACAGCAGAGCTTTTATATGTGTTTAAACAGATTTGTTTATCTCTTCCTTAATTAAAGCGAATGTGGTTTAGGCACCCTGCTCCCTTTTATGCTTTTGGAAACGTTTTCCTTTAGACACAGCGTTAGCTCCACCATAGAGACTCCTGATACGGCAACTGATTTAGCAGAACTGGAATCAATCCGAGGGGTTTAAGAGCATTCCTCTCTTTTTCTCCTCTCTGGGTGCCTGGCTTGTAGCACCCTGGCTCTCCCGGCAGAGCCACTAACACTGCGGGATGGAGGATCCAGGGGGATCCATCCCGGAGCTGCTGGTGATTCCCCTGGGTTATTCAGGAGAAGCAAGAGAAGGCTGCTGGTGAATAGGAAACGGTCCTGCAGCTCAGCTCCGGGCAGCACAAACCCGAGGGAGCTGTGAACCGCTTCCCCCAGGCAGGCGGGAGAAGGGCTCCAAGAACAACGCACAATTACTCCACAGAAAACCATAATGAGCATAATTCAGAAGAGATTCCAGCCCTGCTCTGAACCCTGAGCCCAGTAATTAGACGATCTCTCCATTTTTTTAAAGAAGTCTGTACCCACTGGGTCCTTTAAATAGCACTGTAAGTAACGTGAAATAATTATCTTGAAAATGCAGCTGCGCTGCTGTGGGGTTTCTCCCCAGGAGGGTTCCAGCTTGGCCAGGAGGGCTGGAGGCATCTCTGGTAGGTTTGCAAAGGCACCGTCATGCTGGAGGTGGCTTCGGAAGTGCAGGAGGAGTGGGAATGCGAAGCCCTGTGTACGGAGTGTGAACAAACCCCTCGCTCGGTGCTGAGTTTCTGCCCCAGCATCAGAAGGCGCGTGGGAGGAGGGTGGGAGTGTGTGGACTGAGTCACGGAACATCACTGCCTGTGTTTGGGTTTTATTTTAATTACCCACAGCGGCTGGCGGTTTCCAGGAGATCTCCCACTTCTGTGCTCCTCCCAGCGCTGCCCTCGGGGCACTGGGGGTACTGGGATGGGTGAGGGACTGTTCTGTGCCATCCCAGCACGGACGGCAGCACCCCAGGGATGCCTTCTGTTACAGGAACCAATGGGATCACCAAGAAACCCATTCAGCAACAGGCTTCTTTATCCAAGATGCTGAAAACTACACTGGCCAACTCTTCCCTTGGCTTTCCCTGACACACCAGCCCCCCCCTTAGTGGTGCAAGGGCTGGGTCTCAGGCTGTGACCCAGGTCCAACATCCGCATGGACACCAGCGAGGGAACTGGGATGTGGGAGCACCCACAGCCCCAACAGTCCCTCTCGTGATGGGGTTCCTCGCTGGGGCTTCTCTTCGACGCGCTCTCTGCTGGCTCAGGAGCCAAGACTTACTCTGTACATCCTGAAATCCTGTCTCAACTTCAGCTCAAAAGATGCAGACCAGTGTCCCAACTGCTGCAGGACCATCTCCTCCAGTGGGAGCCACAACCCTCCTTCCAGTGGGGACCCACATCCCTCACCCTGACAGGATCCCACATCCCTCACTCCCTCAGGGACCCACATTCTCCTGCTCCATCAGGGACCCATGTCCCTCCACTCTGACAGGGACCCATGTCCCTCCACTCTGACAGGGACCCCCGTCCCTCATTCCTACAGGGACCCACATCCCTCACTCCCTCAGGAACCCCCACCTCTGGCTCCAGGAGGGACCCCTCTCCCCTGGGAGGTGCAGGTGGGGTGATCCCTGTCCCACATATGGAGCTGCCCTACAACTCCTGTGGAGAAGGGGTTGCCAATTTCTGCGGCAGCATCTGATGCTGCCCCTTCTTGGCTTCCATGGAGAAATGGAAGCCTTTGCCTGGCTTTCCCATTAGCCCTTTGCTGAGAACCAGCAGGAGCTGGGGGGGGAAACCAAAAGCTTGTACAGCAGCAACTTTTGGCTCTAAGGGGCTGAGCTGGGAGGAGAGATGATGCTTTTGTTAAAAAAAGCACCATTAAAAAGCCAGAAGATTAGGCTGCAAAGTCAAGCACTTCAAACTTTGGAAATATCAGAGAGACTTCGCCTCTTGGTGGGGGCACCATGAAGGCACCTCATTTCAGGGCTGGGGGAAGGGGAAAAATTATTAGTTGGGATCTGTAAGTCTGAGGAGAGACTTGGAAATTTGTACCAGCAGGCAGCATGGAGCATTATTGGCTCCAAATTCACCTCATTCAGGGTGCTTTGGAGGTCTGGTGACAAACCCAGACTTGGAGAGGTCTAAATGGTCTAAAAACACAGATGAAAACACAATATCTTGTTATCACCTTTAAAATAGAAGTGTTTGATTTCTGAGATAACCTCCTGGGCTGCGGGTGGTGACCAACCCGGACGTTTGGTGCTGACACCAAATTTATGGCTTGTGTCCCCAGAGGTCTCCGCTGTGGGGGGGGAGATGTCACCAAGAGCCACCCACATCTCCTCTCCATGGAGGCTCCGGCTGAGGTTCTGCTGCCGATTCTCAGGCTGAGCCTCATTTTACAAATATTTGCTCCTCTTTGCTCCCTCACCCTGGCTTCTGCTGGGAAGTGTGTGGTCCCTGATGTGAAGGGGCCAAGACCTCTGTCACCCACTGCCGGCGTCCCAGGCAGACCCCCCAGTACCAGCCACAGGGATGGTGTGGATGGAGGGACTTGGATAGACTGGATAGATGGGCCAATGTCAATGGCATGGCCTTCAACGAGGCCAAGTGCCAGGTCCTGCCCTTGGGCCACACCAACCCCATGGATGGCTACAGGCTTGGGGCAGTGTGGCTGGAGCTGCCTGGCAGAAAAGGACCTGGGGGTGCTGGGTGACAAGGGGCTGACCATGAGCCAGCAGTGTGCCCAGGTGGCCAAGAAGGCCAAGGGCATCCTGGCTTGCATAAAGAATAGTGTGACCAGCAGAAGCAGGGAGGTGATTGTCCCCCTGTGCTCAGCACTGGTGAGGCCACACCTTGAGTCTGGTGTCCAGTTCTGGGCACCTCAGCACAAGAGAGATCTGGAGGGGCTGGAGCGAGTGCAGAGGAGGGACACGGAGCTGGTGAGAGGCCTGGAGAATAAGGCTTATGAGGATGGATTGAGGGAGTTGGGATTGTTTAGTTGGAGGAAGAGGAGGCTGAGGGGAGACCTCATCCCTCTCTACAACTGCTTGAAAGGGCATTGCAGAGAGGTTGGTGCTGGTCTCTTCTCAGGGGCAATGAGCGATAGAAGGAGAGGGAATGGCTGCAAGCTGCAGCAGGGTAGGGTTAGGCTGGCCATGAGGCAAGAATTCTTCCCAGCAAGAGTGGTCAGAGCCTGGACTGGGCTGCCCAGGGAGGGGGTGGAGTCCCCATCCCTGACTGTGTTTAAGAGTAGATGAGATGTGGTGTTGAGGGATCTGGTGTAGGGGAGAACTTGTAGAGTAGGGCTGATGGTTGGACTGGATGATCCCAAGGGTCTCTTCCAACCTAAATGATTCTATGATTCCATGATTCTCCCTGAGCCTGGCACATCCTACCCAGAGCCCAGTGGGGCACAATGGCAACGTGGTCCCCCCCTTCCAGAAGGACCCAGGGGGGGATATCGGTGTCACGAAGACGGCTCTGGCTGCCCACTGGCACCACTGCCAGCAGCCTCCCAGCGTGGAACCAGCCTGCCATATGGTGAGTAGGTACCATGGTGTCTGAGCAGGACAGGGAGCAGCCGAGTGGGACCGTGTACCACCCCATCATCCCAGGAGCTGGCGAGGGAGGAAGGATTCCAGGTCTGGAATAGCCCTGGGCTTGTGCCCATATGGCAGGAAGATACACTAGTGTGAGTCACTGGGAAATGTAATAAATGTCATAAAAACAGGCGCTGCTCCGGCGTGAAGGAAAGAGCAGGTACTAATTAATGAGGGGGCTCTCCCCGGCCTCGGGGAGCAGCCAGGACAGCCCAGGGCAGCAGAGAGAGCTGCTCCCAGCACTGGTGTCAGAAAGGCTGGGAAACCCTGCACAGTTTCAGCTGAAAAGACTCTTCTGAGACATTCTGATACTGTTTGTGATCCATATGCAACTGAGCAGCAGCTCCTTTTTTATTTTTTTTTTTATATATATATTTCTATTTCACAGGAATTAAATTAATTTTAGAAATGGCACTATAACTATTTTCCTGCCTCAGGGACCATTTGTTTTAAAATCATTAAAGATTTTTATATGACACCGCACTGACATTTGATGTGAATAAATTAAGGGAATTGGTATAAACCCACATCCTTTCTTTGTGGGCTTCCCAGCACGTATCTGCACCCATGGACGTTTGGCCAGGGCAGCTGCTGTAAAGGAAAAGCTGTCTCTGTGTGTCCCCAGGAGGATGGAAATGCAGCGTTGGGTTGGTGTCGGTGTCCCCTCCGTGGGGGCAGCCACCCTGCCATCCTGTGGGAGTGCGGCCATGGCAGGGGGACGCTCCCAAAGGGAGACCCTCTCATCACATCCCACCTCCTCCCTCCAGCTCGGCGGGGTCTGACCCAACTCTGGAGCCAGAGCATCCCTGCTGGGGGCAGGGATCTCCTCGGGCACAGGCTGCAGGGCCTTTGCTTTCTCCTGCTCCGTGTGCCCTGGGCCCTACCGATGGCTCCCGTCGGAGCAGGAGCAGGCATTTCCCCGCACTCTGCAGCGGGACACGCAGCCCCAGCTCCAGCACACTCGTCTGACCCACTGCAATCGCCCAGTGCTGCCTGGGGACTTACACCAGACATTTGTTTGAATTTAGGAAGGGGACGGGTGACTGCCTGAAGCCTTCGTGGTGCCCTCAGCCACTAGAAGGTGTGCTTCACGCGTGCAAGCCAGGAAATCATTTGTAGACAAGCCATGCCCTGCTCCAGCCTGCGGTGTAGCTTGGTCTGAAGAGTCTGATCTGACTGTAACCTGGATTCAGACCCCAGGTAAGAAGCATTAAAACTTTTATTTGTTTGACTCTTTAGCAGAAGGCTCGGTGCCCGTGGTGTTTGCTTCTCGGGACGAGTCCTCCCGGGTGCAGCCGGTGGGGAGGTCGCTGCCGAGCCGCTCTCCAGCTCCAGCTTTGCCTGGGTCTCCTGAAAGGGCTTTGTTTCCTACAACCCCATAATTCCTGACCACGGTGTAGCTGCCTTGGGCACACTACTGAAACCAGCCAGGAAATGAAAAGCCTCAGAAGGTATGTTAAAAGACAACATACTTTTTCCTTTGTGTGTGTGTGTTCTAACCCCACCAAGCAATATTTAAGCACCATCCCCTTGTTATTTTGCTCCAGGGACACTTGTGGCCGGACAGGCTGCAGCCCTGCACAAGCCCCTCACTTGCCCCTGTCCCGTGGGGCTGGATGCAGTGCAGAGCTGTGGAACAAACCCAGGGGGGAGGATGGGCTGCAGCGGAGCAACACGCAGCTTCCCTGGCCCTGTGCCCCCACCAGCCCAGGCCACTGCACCTCCCCTGACCCCGTGCTATCTTCTGCTCAACCCCCCCGACCCCCAGGAATCCCCCCTCACCCCCAGCCCAGCTCTCAGAAAATGCTGAGGAAAGGGGGCAGAGAGAGTCTGTGCCTTCATTTTCACTCTCCAAAGCTGCTGGAAAATGCCTTTCACAGGGAAGGGACGAGGCGGTTCCCACTGAAACCAGTGGCAAGTTCTCAGCCCCGTCAGCTCTGGGGGAGCAGGTACAGGGATGGTGCTTAATGAAATGCCAGCGCATGCGGTGCCACTAAGGACAGGTTAATGCTGTAGACTCAGCACGGGGTCTACACCTTAAAACCACTCAGGAAATGAGGTTAGTGCAGGGGGCAGAGGGTTTTTTGCCAGGATCAGTGCCCTGCATGGAGGACATCAGACACATGTCCCCAACTCCAGGATCCGCTGGTGGGCACCAAGCAGGGTCTGTGATGCAGGACCTTAGGAATGAAAGCGGGAATTTGTGATTATTTGCTGGCTTCAGTTTTCAGGCTACAACCTCAGTCTCCCTAAGAACCAGCAGGACCTGACCTGGAGTGGGGATCCAGACCTCACACAGCCCCTAGAGGACAGGCTTGAAGGGACCTGGAAAGCTGCTGAGCCCACTGCTTGTACCCTGTATGTTCTTGTCTTTGTACAGCAATGGGCCCTGGTGGCCAAGGAGGTCAATGGTCTCTTGGGGGGCATTAAGAAGAGCATGATGTGCTGGTGGAGGGAAGTTATCCTGCCCCTCTGCTCTGCCCTGAGGAGGCCCTGTCTGCAGCATTGGGACATGTTCTGGGCTCCCCAGTTCCAAAAGGACAGAGAACTGCTGACGAGGGGACAGCAGAGGACCACCAAGATGATGAGGGGCCTGGAGCATCTCTCTGACAAAGAAAGGCTGAGGGACTTGGGTCTGTTTAGTCTGGAGAAGAGAAGGTTGAGGGGGGATCTGATCAACACCTACAAATATTCCAAGGGTGGGTGTCAGGAGGATGGGGCCAGGCTTTTCCCAGTGATGCCCAAGGGCAGGACAAGAGGGAATGGGCACAAACTGTAACATAAGAAGTTCCATCTCAACATGAGGAAGAACTTCTTCCCTTTGAGGGTGGCAGAGCCCTGGCAGAGGCTGCCCAGAGAGGTGGTGGATTCTCTGTCTCTGGAGACATTCAAACCCTGCCTGCACATGTTCCTGTGGGACCTGCTCTGGGTGGACCTGCTCTGGCAGGGGGTTGGAAGAGATGATCTCCACAGGTCCCTTCCAACCCCAGCCAGTCTGAGGCCGGAGGGAAGGTTTCAGAACCAGGTACTCTCTGCTCTACTGGTTTCTCCACATTTTTGGTGGGTCTCACGCTGTTTTGTCAAAGCAATCCCCGACAAATGAGGACTGGCTAAAGTGGATTAGTTTAAATCAAGTACTTATCCTTTCTAAATGTCAAGAAAAGGCAGTTTTGTCTTTCTGAGGCATTGCATGGCCTGGGCTGTGTCGGTGGGGTCCCTGCTCCCCTCCACTTGCCCACCAGCACCCTCCAGGCTGTGGAGGGATCCCGCTGCTCAGAGCTGGGCAGGGCGGCAGCACGCAGCACCCTCAATATAACACCAATATTTAGCAGGGAGGTGCATTGTCAGACTTAACCAGTAAATATTTCAAAGCAGCGGGACCTTCAAATGCAGGACAGTATTTGGCACTAAAGGTTTCAGCAAGATGTGAACTGCAATTTCCCTGCTGTGGGTAAGAGAACTGGTCTGTCTCAGACCGAGGAAAGCAGGACTGGGGCGCAGCACAGGGGTGCAGGGGAGCTGCTCGAGGGGAAGAACGGGCAGGACCCAGACTGTGACACTTTTCTAACTCGCTGTACTTGTGAGGGACACAGGAACAGACTGCTCTGGGTCCAGAGTGTGGGGCACAAGGTGTAGGGTGCAATGTGTAGGATGCAGGGGTGCAGGGCACTGGATGCAGGGTGCAAGGTGCTGGATTCAGGATGCAGTGGTGCAGAGTGCGTTGTGTAGGATGCAGAGTGCAGGGGTGGATGCAGGGGTGTAGGATAAAGGATGCAGGGGTGTTGGATGCAGGAGATGCAGGATGCAGACGTGTAGGATGCAGGATGCAGGTGTGCAGGATGCAGGGGTGTTCAATGCAGGATGCAGGGGTGCAGGGTACAGGGTATAGGGTGCCGAGTGTGGGGGTGTAGGATGCAGGATGCAGGGGTGCTGGATGCAGGGGTGCTGGATGCAGGGTACAGGAGGTAGGGGTGTAGGGGGCAGGAGTGCAAGGTGTAGGGTGTAGGGGTGCAGGATGCAGGGTACAGGATGCTGGATGCAGAGGTGTTGGATGTAGGATGCAGGAGTGCAGGTTACAGGATGCAGAAGTGTGGGATGAAGGATGCAGGGGTGTGGGATGCAGGAATAAGGGGTGCAAGATGCAGGATGCAGGATGCAGAGATGTGGGATGCAGGACACAGGGGTGCAGGATGCAGGGGTGCCGGGTGCAGGTACAGGGGTGCGGGGTGCAGGGTGCAGGGGTGTGGGATGCAGGGCTGTAGAGTGCAGGGTACAGGCAGCCCCTCCAGGCTGTGTTTGGAGCTGGCATACCCGTGGGTGGCCGGTGGGATGGTGGAGGGCAGCTGAGTGGTCCCGTGGCTGCCCGCAGCGAGCCTCCTCCCGTGCCTCTGGCCCAACTGGCAAGGTGGCAGCGCGGTGGAGGGGTGGCCATGGCTGGGTCCCTCCGTCCCATCAGGAGGTGATCTCGGCAGATATGGAGACCCAGATTGGAGGGGCAGGAGAAGAGTTCACCAGCTTCCCTTCTGTCACCTCATACTTGTACAGCAAAGTGCTGTTAATAATAATTTAAATGCTTTGGTTGTCAGTCACTGCTCTTTCTTTGTAAATGTTACTCGTTTCATAAATAAATCAAAACCTGCAGACCCTAGGTTTTCAGAAACTTGAATGCTTTTGTTAAAATTGTATGAAGCAAATTCACAAACACATGATTTATATTATCTCAGCACAGCACAGGAGATGATAGAATATACTATTTAAATTAACTTCTCTCCCAACAAATGAAATCAATTCTGTTCTTGGGTTACTTTTCATCTGCCTTTTGTCTTGTTGCTGAATCTTTTCTATTTCTTTCACTCATTCATCTATTGTGCCCTTTCCTTGATCTGATAGCATTAAACATATAATTAAGTCATAAAGGAGGGAACTGATGAGTATAGCAGATGGTAATTGCTTCCTACATTTGAATGAAATGATATGCATTGCTACAATTTACAGCTCTCGCCTCATATTTTATTCAGGAACCTTTTATCTCTTTTCCTGCAGAATTATTCTGCAATAAATTTAGACATCTTATCAATAGCCTGTGTGATAGTAGCAGAAACAGGGAAAAACTGAACTTTGTGCATCTTAATGTTTAAAATAATTTTCTACAATAATTGAATTATCTACCAGCAAATATCATGTGTAGGACCTGACTGACTTGGCTGTTTTCCCTTTAAAAGCTCGCCCCGTGATTAAAGAGAGGAGTTGGCTTGTGTTACAGCAGCTTGTTGAACTGGGAGGTGCTGGGAACCTCTCAAAGCCCCGGCTCTTTTGGGGGTGCTTGGTTTTCAGTGCTCTGAGGTGTCAGAGGAAGGGCAGGAGCTCGCGGGAAGTCGGTGTGTGCCCCGCAGACCGGACTGGCAGCGTCTGGGGAGCGCAAGCTGCACTCCAGATTTCTCCATGCTTTGAAAAAAAAACCTAACCCCAAAAAACTTTATCTTGTTTCCCCTGCAGAGCAAGGCCACAGAGCTAAAATTTCTATATTTCATTATTTAGCTGCTAAAATCCCAGGGCTGGGGCTGAGGGCGGGCAGGAGGAGGCGGGAGCTGCTGCGGCTGCGGAAGCTGCGGGGCCCTGCCAGAAAGCCCTGAGAAAAGTGCATTTCTGTTTCTGTCTGGGTCTGTAAGGTGAGAGAATTTATCACTCAGGTGGAAAATGGAATAGGCACGTGGCAAAAAAAAATGCAAGTAAAGGAAAAAACATATGTTTTGGGGAAGAGCATCCATATTCTGATTTGTTAAAGAGCCAAAGTGGCCATGGGAGAAGAGGCACGGGAGCACCATTAAATCAGTTGGTTTTATGTAGCTGGAGAAACTGGAAGAAAAAAGAGGCATATTAAAAATTCAGGACTAGGAGTCCTTGGTTCTGTTCTATTTCTTAGTTTTAATTCCATTCCATTCATTTGTTGCTGCCACTTTGGCTTTGGCAATTGAGAACACAGCTAATTGCCATCCCGTGGGGAGGGCGGCACCACGGGCAGGCTGAGACCTGTTGCAGCTCGTGTCACTGTGCTGTGACACTGTGCACCCAGGGGCGGGTCAGGGCTCCAGACCCACATGTAACTGAGGTCACCATCACTGGGAGACCCTTCCTGCTTCCAAAGGGAGAAGGCAGGTCTCACACCAAGGGCACTTTGTGCCAACTGATTCTTTTTTTCCTTCTAATTTTGCTTGTAGAAGCTCAGGCTGCCCTTAGGACTTGGGGAGCTTTGTCACAAAGTGCCCCCCAAGCCCACCTGGAACCAAACCAAAAGCTGAGGGGTCCCATCCCAAATATCCATGCCTGTTGAGAGCTTTCCTTTGCCCTCTGGAGACCAGCAGAAAAGTGGCAGAACCCCCTGCCAGCCCTAGATAATCTCACACTTAGACACTGAGTTTTTTCAGCCACTGTTAAATTTGAACTTTGCTGCTGCTGCTGCTGCTGTTCCCCCGGCTCCTCCCAGCCCTGCCTGAGGGTCTCAGGCACAGAAAATCCTCTTCTCATCCCACTTCGGGTCTGGTATCGGCACCCCCTCCAGCCCAGGCACTTATGTTCCCATAGCCTGGAATTTAACCAGAAATAGAGTGGAAAAGTGGAACAGCGATGCAAAACCAGGCTAGTGGTGGGGCTGATGCTGCTGATACCTTGGGGTGGAGCTGGCAGGTTGTTCTCCTGCACAGGCACACCCCAGTGCCATGCAGGGAGGGCATCCCCTGCCTCCTCTCCATTTTCCTCCTCCCTCCCCTCAATAATAAGCTGCTGGAGAATCTCCCGGTCTGTCCCAGCTCACAGGAACCCCCTGGAAGTCCTGTGATGGTGGGGACGCCCTCCAGCCTCCCCGAAGGGAGCAGGCCAAGGCATGCAAAAAACCCAGAAAACCAGGAGAAACCCACCTAGTTTTGTTGATCCAACACCTTAAAAATTTCCAGGAAAAAAACCCAGCTCCATCTTTCCCTTTTCATGGGTGATAGAAGGAGAAGTCAGAGGGAAGCCTTTGTGATGGCCTGGCTGGGAACCAGCACAGGAGGAAAATCCCACCACAGGGAAAATCCGGAGGAGTTCTGCAGGTGGCGGGGGCAGGGAGAGGGAGAAGGATGGGAGCAGGGAGAAGGATGGGAGCAGGCAGAAGGATGGGAGCAGGGAGAAGGATTGGAGCAGGGAGAAGGCAGAGAGCAAGGAGAAGGAGGAGAGCAGGGAGAAGGATGTCTCCCTGTGATGGGACAAATCCCAGGGGGAAGTAAGGCAGCGTTTCTGCCCACATTTCTCACGATGGAAATGGATGTGGCCACATGCAATGACGGTCCNGAGGAGTTGGCTTGTGTTACAGCAGCTTGTTGAACTGGGAGGTGCTGGGAACCTCTCAAAGCCCCGGCTCTTTTGGGGGTGCTTGGTTTTCAGTGCTCTGAGGTGTCAGAGGAAGGGCAGGAGCTCGCGGGAAGTCGGTGTGTGCCCCGCAGACCGGACTGGCAGCGTCTGGGGAGCGCAAGCTGCACTCCAGATTTCTCCATGCTTTGAAAAAAAAACCTAACCCCAAAAAACTTTATCTTGTTTCCCCTGCAGAGCAAGGCCACAGAGCTAAAATTTCTATATTTCATTATTTAGCTGCTAAAATCCCAGGGCTGGGGCTGAGGCGGGCAGGAGGAGGCGGGAGCTGCTGCGGCTGCGGAAGCTGCGGGGCCCTGCCAGAAAGCCCTGAGAAAAGTGCATTTCTGTTTCTGTCTGGGTCTGTAAGGTGAGAGAATTTATCACTCAGGTGGAAAATGGAATAGGCACGTGGCAAAAAAAAATGCAAGTAAAGGAAAAAACATATGTTTTGGGGAAGAGCATCCATATTCTGATTTGTTAAAGAGCCAAAGTGGCCATGGGAGAAGAGGCACGGGAGCACCATTAAATCAGTTGGTTTTATGTAGCTGGAGAAACTGGAAGAAAAAAGAGGCATATTAAAAATTCAGGACTAGGAGTCCTTGGTTCTGTTCTATTTCTTAGTTTTAATTCCATTCCATTCATTTGTTGCTGCCACTTTGGCTTTGGCAATTGAGAACACAGCTAATTGCCATCCCGTGGGGAGGGCGGCACCACGGGCAGGCTGAGACCTGTTGCAGCTCGTGTCACTGTGCTGTGACACTGTGCACCCAGGGGCGGGTCAGGGCTCCAGACCCGCATGTAACTGAGGTCACCATCACTGGGAGACCCTTCCTGCTTCCAAAGGGAGAAGGCAGGTCTCACACCAAGGGCACTTTGTGCCAACTGATTCTTTTTTTCCTTCTAATTTTGCTTGTAGAAGCTCAGGCTGCCCTTAGGACTTGGGGAGCTTTGTCACAAAGTGCCCCCCAAGCCCACCTGGAACCAAACCAAAAGCTGAGGGGTCCCATCCCAAATATCCATGCCTGTTGAGAGCTTTCCTTTGCCCTCTGGAGACCAGCAGAAAAGTGGCAGAACCCCCTGCCAGCCCTAGATAATCTCACACTTAGACACTGAGTTTTTTCAGCCACTGTTAAATTTGAACTTTGCTGCTGCTGCTGCTGCTGTTCCCCCGGCTCCTCCCAGCCCTGCCTGAGGGTCTCAGGCACAGAAAATCCTCTTCTCACCCCACTTCGGGTCTGGTATCGGCACCCCCTCCAGCCCAGGCACTTATGTTCCCGTAGCCTGGAATTTAACCAGAAATAGAGTGGAAAAGTGGAACAGCGATGCAAAACCAGGGTAGTGGTGGGGCTGATGCTGCTGATACCTTGGGGTGGAGCTGGCAGGTTGTTCTCCTGCACAGGCACACCCCAGTGCCATGCAGGGAGGGCATCCCCTGCCTCCTCTCCATTTTCCTCCTCCCTCCCCTCAATAATAAGCTGCTGGAGAATCTCCCGGTCTGTCCCAGCTCACAGGAACCCCCTGGAAGTCCTGTGATGGTGGGGACGCCCTCCAGCCTCCCCGAAGGGAGCAGGCCAAGGCATGCAAAAAACCCAGAAAACCAGGAGAAACCCACCTAGTTTTGTTGTTCCAACAACACCCTAAAAATTTCCAGGAAAAAAGCCCAGCTCCATCTTTCATGAGTGATAGAAGGAGAAATCAGAGGGAAGCCTTTGTGATGGCCTGGCTGGGAACCAGCACAGGAGGAAAATCCCACCACAGGGAAAATCCGGAGGAGTTCTGCAGGTGGCTGGGGCAGGGAGAGGGAGAAGGATGGGAGCAGGGAGAAGGATGGGAGCAGGGAGGAACAGGAGAGCAGGGAGAAGGAGGAGAGCAGGGAGAAGGAGGAGAGCAGGGAGAAGG
>VZTM01027136.1:0-10195 GCA_013400555.1 Jacana jacana | reverse complement strand
AGTGTTTCCATTAGAATTTGCAGAATAGTGTTTATAAGCTTTGCTGTATACATGTGGTTTTGCTATAGCAACAAAGATGAACAGTCATCATTTTCTATGGCCAACACCAAGTCTAGTATTATCTGCATCCTGCCTTACAAAGAGAAACTATTTAACCTCTTGCAAAGAGAAATTATTTAACCTCTCCATAAGGTTCAGTCTCGTAGGCAAAATGTGGAAGAAATCTGTGATAATGAAGTTTATATACTCTGTGTATATGGGATTTCCCAGTGGATCAGCTGAGTCAACACCACAGCAGATCTTCCAGTCTTCCAGTGACAAGTAACTAAGTCAAGTGAAACACAAAAAAACCACAAAGATCAGTCTGTTCTTACGGCCAGTTTTAAGAGTCTCTAGAGTCAATTGTCCCAGCTGGAAGTATTAAATAACTACCTGATACTGAGTAAGACATTAGAAAAGAACAGTCTGTAAGAACTAATATATTAGTTTAGCAGAGGAAAATTCAGAGAGATGATGTTCAGCTCAAACCAGAGTACTCCAAAGTGCTCCAGCAGTATCTTGGGCATGTACTTAAAACACATATTTCACAACATACCACATATGGCAGGATGATTTATCCCATCCATCAAGAAACACCAAAGGCAATTAAAAAGCTTTGAAGCTAGAAATATTTATTTATTTCAGGTGATTTTCAGCCACTAATAACACTCATCAACCAGAGAGCTGAGAAAAGCTGAAACAAACTAACCCAGCTGATATTTTAGAAATGTTAAGCTGTGTTTCAAGATCAAAAAGCAGGTGGAAAGTAATGGAGTTTAGTATTAGGAGTAATAAATTAAGTAAGGGAAGATTTTAGTTCAATAAAACAACAAAGTAAACTCTAAGGAAATAAAGGGTCATGTGGTTTTGTGGCCTTCATCTCAGCAAAATATGTACCAGTCTTCTGCTTGACAGATGAACTAGTCAGGAAGACTTAATCTACTCAAACTACATGAAAAGAGAGAATCATGATGACAGAATAAGACATACATATTCAAGCACATAAGCCAATTAAAAGCTTTTTTTTTTATTGACAAAAAAGTATGCTTGAGAGGTATTATGAATACTATTGTGTTGAGCTTGGAGAGTCAGTAAAGAGTAGTTGGAAGTGGCCAGGTAGAAGAGAAATTATGTGATGAGTAGTAGAGCGACTTGATGGGGTATATCCTATGGGTTTTGGAGGATTGTATTTCCTGCCTAATGAGTTCCATAAAAGCTACAGTGGAAAACCAGGTAATATTTTGCATCCAATATCCTGTTACATGATTAGAATGTCACAGGTGCTTAAGTGGACTCCCCAGTTTTTGTGCTTAAAGCATTAATTAGTTAAACAAACAAAGCCAAGGTAAGAGGTATCTGTAATAGACTACCACATTTCACAAAAATGTAAGACAAGATTCCCCTCGAAAAATCTGTTTATTAAGAGCAGAAAGGAAAACTTTGCAACCATGAGTGTCTTTCATCCTGCAGATCGTTTCTCGGTCTACACAGCCAGTAATACAACTTCAGAAATTTCTAAAAATAATGGATTTCATTCTTAACACAAAAATCCTGCATGGGATATCAAGTAACTCAGTAATGCCCATTATGAATTACTCACCATAATGGACCTCATTATGATATATAAGGAACAGTTAATGGCTTTTATAAAAATTGAAAAATTGAAAAATTGCCTGATGAAATGAGGTTTGATTTATTTAATGCAAACAGGATATGTCACCAACCTGAAATATCTCGTTGGATCTTCTAAAAGCTGCAGTTTTTGAAACTTAGAGGAACAGCTGAGATTAGGGTTGGGAACATGCATTTAACTGAACAAGTGCTAAAACAACTGGGAATTTTTCAGGAACATCTTGCTGGATGCCCAAGAAGCCAAGATTCCTCAGATTCAAAAAAAGATACTGAGCCAAGAAAATACATTTCTTGGTGAAAGCAGTGACAGAAATGGTGTATTTACACCTATACACATACACAAGCATATAGTTAGTACATGTGCATATGTATATTTATGTGCATGTATATATGGAGAGGGAATTAAAAACAATGAAATGAGAATGATTATAAACTACAAATAGAAATAGGTGGGTAATGAAGCCAGTAAATCAAATGAATGAATGAGTTATCATAAACCAACAGATTTTAAATAGTAAAGCATTTAAAAGAACATTCCAGAAGCAGTAAAATCAGTGAATTAATTATAAGTCAGTAGCTAGATTCAGACAGCAAGGTCATAAGGTGTGGTCAAGGAAAAGCAGGAATGTTCCCTATGTATTTCAGTAGCATTTGGACTCAATCAAGTTATGTATCTATTTCTTAAGCTATTAATGATGGATCAAAAAAATTGCCATGAGAAACAAAGCAGGATTTGAGGTAGTCTCTATGACAATTAACATATACAAAACCGCAAACTCAGATATTGTACGTTCAAGGATCTTAAATAAATTAGCTGACCCCTAAATTATTAGTATAGTTTTCTGGCAAACATTGAAGACCACTAGAAAAAGTCCAGAAGATTAGAAAATTGTCAACATAATCCTATAAAATCTTGTAGCAAATATGCATCATCCTGAACAAAAAAGTGAAATTTACCAAGACAAAATAGTGACTATTTTGAAGGTCACCAGAGATGAAAAATTGGAACAGCAGACACCTGAATAGTGGCACTAAAGAAATTAATAACTTGGCCTTGGAAGACAAACTCAAAGGCAAAATAACTTGAAAAGAATCTCATTGCTAAAGTGCTAAAAAGGTAAGAAAAATAATCATATAATCTCTGCAATAGTGTAGACCTTCATTAAAACAAAAATTTGAAACATTATATATTATATTGTAGTCAATCAGTTTGGAATTGAAAATAGAAACTGAGACATTTTCAGAAAGAAATTATGACTCCAATAATTACATAACGTAAGCAGAGATATTTGTCATAAGTTAATCAAATAAGCTGTCCCATTTCTTTCCACCATTGCCCTTTAGAAAATGTAATGCTAAGTCTCAATAATCTAAGCAGCATTCATCTTAAAAGGAACATAAAAACTAAATCAGGTCAAAAAACAGGCCTTGGGGACAGACAGAAAAATAACTTGTATACACCTATATTAGAGTTCTAGTGTGGCATTTGAAGCAAGTACCCCACTTATCCCTGCTTACCAGGTATCAGTTCAGACGGAGGAGCCAAGTGTGAAATTCTGGGCCAGGTGACTACCCACCAATGCACAAATGCTCATGAGGGGATTGCATTATTGTAAAGTCTTCCAGATTGTATCAACCACGCATACAATAACATAATGTTCTCATTCTGTTAGGATCTAACATTTTGGAGCACTTCTCATACAATATAAAATGATAAAATATGTCTGTGCCTTTATGTGGCTATTGTACACCAGTGCTCAAGACCCTACAACTTGCACTTCATCTATCCAATCTTTTTTCTGCCTAATATCCTGTTGGTTTTTTTAACCTGACTGATATTTCTGTACTCAGACTCTTTTCATTACCTTCTCTTCCCACTCCCCCCTCCCCTCCCCACCAATTTTTGAATAATGTTTGTTTTTTTTTTTTTCTAATGGCAAGGGGAAACTTCTCAAGGTGTCACTTAAGTCTCCAAGGACATGACACCTGTCAATCTGCACTGGATGTCCAAATGTTTCTCCAGCAGCAGTATTATCCAGTAGAAGTATCATGACTAACCATACAACTGCTGCTGAGTCTTAAAGAACTGATGATCAATTCTCAATAAAGCTCATGAAGAAGATGGGCATTTTCCTGAAGGTGAAGGTAAAGGTAACAGAGATCTTGGAAATGGTACAACAGCATTCCACTGCTATGGAAAATCTTGACCTCTTCTGGTTGGGAGCCCTCCAATATATCTAGGGTTGATATAGATATCCTAGTTGGATATCTTCTACCCTGTCTCACAAGTTCTTCACACTGGAGTGTCTAGATAACAGAGCAGCCTTTCACACTGGTCTAGGAGCTCCCACCACCACACCCTGCAAAACAGCCCTGCAAATAAAGACCAACAGCTGGGAAAGCCTGCTCCTTGCCACCGCCAGCTTCAATAACGCTATGTGCCAGTGACCAGGATTCCAGCCTGGGTAAGAGTACATCCTCTTCACACATCTTCCTGCAGTGGAAGGAAAGGATCCTAGGAGGTTCCAGGTAGAATTAAAGACATTTATCTTAGATTGGCAATGGAGATTTAACCCAGAGTTTGATTTTATAGCTGACCCTATTTTGAGCAGGAGGTTGAACTGCATAACCTTTTGAGATCCTCACCAACCCCAGTTATCCTATGATCCCATGATTTTTATTTCTCTTCTGGGTCTTTAATGCCTTTGCACATGATTCAGTTGGAGTTGTGGGGGTCATCTTCC
The DNA here is from genome assembly GCA_013400555.1 of Jacana jacana. NCBI lineage: Eukaryota > Metazoa > Chordata > Aves > Charadriiformes > Jacanidae > Jacana > Jacana jacana. The sequence goes on along the minus strand of VZTM01027136.1, from coordinate 5,780 downwards.
ATTCAGCAACTAGCCATGTCAGAAGTCAATCTTCACCCTGTATGAGTGCCTTTTTTCTGTTTCTGTGACTCAAAAAGTCACACATAGAACATGCTGTGCTAATGCAATGCCCAGGATGTCTTTCCAAAGACCATTACACTTCCTAAACACAGAAGGCTGTGAGCTTTTGAACCTGCTGCCTGGTGCATGGGAGGGCTATAGGCAACACAGAGCTGTGTTGTATCTTCACATGGAATCAAAGACTAACAGAATTATTTTCCTTAGTACCTCAGACTTCACTGCTGAAGAAGACCTCCTCCTGGCAGTCACATCTCTGTTCCAGAAGTTTAGCATCAGGGCCCTGATGCAGTACCTAAGACCTGAGGGCGCTGAGAATAAAAGGGGAATAAGAGATAGGAGCAGCAGACTCCATAGCAGTTCTTGGGACACCTAGAGAACAGATTACAACATGCTATATCATAGGCTTGAAAGGGAGAAATTTAGTGAACAGTAGCTCCTGTGGCACCTTTGGTTCCCCTCCAAAACCCTACTCACTGTCTACAAGAAGTGAGTCAGCTGCAGGAGACACAAGTGCAGCAAGATCAGTTGAACCCTGACATGGGGTCTCCATCTCCCTAAAACGAATTCCCAGTACTCGGGAACAACCCTTAGGCATCCAAATTGGCCAAGGGGAGGAAAGCATGTCATCAGGCTTCATACAGCAGGGCATCTGCTGGGGCCTTCCTAGTCTTCCCAGTCATGCAGGTGTAAGAACGGCTCCATTGGCATTTTAGGGGTATTTTTAGTCCTTAATGGGCAATGCTATCTTACCAAGGAATTTCTGAGTGGTGGTCATATTGGCTCCTCTACTTCCTTTTCTGTCTTTTTACTATTCACTCACTCTCCCAAAAAACCTCCTTCCCAACTTGTGTCCTGACAAGTTATGGGTCATGTTGGCCCTCTCTGGGAATAAAAATTTCTTGTTGTTTGAACACTTTTCCTGACCCATTTCACTTGAGCTGCAGGTGTTCCTCCCACTCAGATTTTTGGCTGTTGCTAAAAGTTACATGCCTGGGCCATGGACTGTTGAACAGTGGTCCCTCTCTGACTTTGTAGGGGAATAGGCACGCAGCAAGCTTGGCTGCCGAATGCATAGTGAGTGGGAGGATGGAGGTAGTTGCTGGGACTAAGGAGGTCCAGCTGTGAGGACCTTCAAGGCAAGGTATGCAAGCCATGGGGTGTTAATGGCCCATCATTAGGCTGGGAGGGCGTAGCAGCTCTAGGAATAGGTGCTTCAGCCAAAAGCATAAGCACAGGACAGATTAATCATTTCACTGAAGTACTGAAAAAAAAAGAGGAACAGAAGGAGAGAAACTTGTTTCAGTCGGGGCAAAAGGTTTCCTTTTTGAGGGTTCCTTTCCACACCCCAGGGATGGAAAACAATTTTTTATTTCCTGAGAGGGCCAACATGACCCATAACTTGTCAGGAGATGGCTCTGTGCAGCAATCTTTTAGAAAGTCTTGCAGGAACCGACACCAATAGTAGCTTTATCCCACTTCCCTGCCCTCACACCCTGCTGTCCGCCATGACAGTGAAATGAAGGACAAGTAACACCCCCCCCCCTCCTCTCTTACTTTCTTGGTATGCTGCAGCTTTTCCACTCCGTTTTTTTCCCCTCAATACACATTCAGGCCATTATGGTTTTCTATAACCTTAGCTGTCCTGGGCTGGCCACCCAATTGGAATGTGCATTCTGTCAATGCTATCCATAAGGTGCAGGAAGAGCTAAACAGCAAAGGTCTAGTCTTTCAGTTTGCTGCTTTTCAGATCACATGGTTTTAGCCCATGGAACTGTCCTAAATCTCATCCAAAGTGAGGTCGTGGAAACGTGGAAAGTATATATGTTGGGTACTCAGCACAAAGTGTTTTGTTTTGCTAATCTATTTGTTTAGTAATGCATACTTTCTAAAACAGACAGTTTATGCAGTACGGAGGACGCCAGAGCTGGATGCAGTACTGCAGGTCGAGTCTCATGAAAGCAGAGTAAAGGGGCAAAATCCTCTCCTTTGACCTGATGACCATGTTTCCTTTGATGCAACCTAGGATATGATTGGCTTCCTGAGCTGCACACGCACATGGCCAGCTCATCTTGATTTTCCATCTATTAGCAGACCTTTCTCCACAGGGCTGCTTTCAATTCATTAATCCCCCAGTATGTACTGATACTAGAGATTGCCCAACTCAGGTGCAAGACCATGCACTCAGGTTGGTTGAACTTTATGAGGTTCACGCAGACTTATGCCTCAAGTCTGTGAAGTTCCTCTGGATGGCATTCCTTTGGGGAATCAACTGTACCACTCAGCTTCATGTTGTCTGTAAACTTGCTGAGGGTGCAGTTAGTCCCACTGTCTGTGTCATTGATGAAGATATTAAATAATAATTGTCCTGGTACAGATCCTTGAAGGACAGCACTTGTTACTGGTTTCTACTTGGACACTGAACCATTGAATACAACTTTTTGGACATGGCCATCCAGCCAATTCCTTATTCATCTATCAATCTAACCATCAAACCCACATATTGCCAATTTAGCAGCAAGAATGTTTCTGTGAACCATATCGAAGGCCTTACAGAAGTCTCGGTAGATGACATCTTTAGCTCTTACCTTGTCCACTAATGCAATCACCCTATCACAGAAGGCCTTTCACCCTCACCTTCCTTCACATTGAGGAATGTCAGGAGATAGAATCTGCTAAGGGTTTCCATACCTGCGTAGCAAGCAACACAGGAGTGCAAGGAGTGTCTGTTCTTGTGTTTGCAGGCCCTTCTCTCCCAGTCTCCAGAGCCTTCCTGGCTCAACATACCTCCATGATCTCCCTGTGCTGCTCTTCTCTCTCTACCTCCAGGATTCTCACTGTACACCCCTAGCCTCCTCTCCTTTGTCTTGTACACCCTTCCTCCTCTCTATCTTCTCCATGATGTTTCAGGAACAAGATTATGGAGAATACGGATAGGCTGTGTATATAATTACAGCAGGTAAGGGAGGAAAATTAAGAGACACCCAAACTGTAACAACCAAAGCCAAGATTAGAAGCAGTGCAGGACAGCCCTATATAGAGGCAAGAATAGTCATATTTGCCCTATGCAATGCAGATATAGCCAGTCATTTCAAGCTAGCATGGAAATCACTAAAATTTTGCATGGTGTAGATACTGTTTTTCATGCAGTGTCTCAGAAACAGCTACAGAGGGAATAAATTTGAATGATTTCTTCAATGAGACTGAAGATATTTCCAACATGTTTGGACATTTAGCTGTCCGTTGGCTCTCTGAGCAGAAAAGGTGTGCCTAAAATGTGGGGAATATTCATAAAACGTGTGTGAAAATATGTTAACAAAACTGTACTGAGGATGTGTAAACTAAGACTTTTCAAAGCATTACATGTCAGAAAAAACTGGACAACTCTTCAAGGGCAAGTAAACAATCCATCCCTAAAACTCAAACACTTCTCGTGCATAACAAGTCCCTGCTCCAAAGTACAAATTCATGATCATTGTCATGGGAACAAGTGTAAGACTATGTGTAAAGCTGCTCTTTTGAGAAACTGAAACTTAAAATTAACAAAACCAGCACAATCAGACAAGGAAATTCCAGCCCAAGCAGTTTTATTTTAGCAAACTTATAAATAATTTTAAAAATGCACCTCATAATGGAAAATGTCAAAATTTTGTTGCGTATCATGATTCTAACATGTCAAAAGATCTGAAGCTATCTGTACTTCCAATTTCTGTTGCACATGACTAAATGACAATATTTTTTGTGATTGCACATGACTAAATGGCAAATTTTTTTTTGATTCTATAAAAAACACAATTTTCCTTCCACATCTAGATTTACAGTGTTGAATTTAGTGTTGTATTATTTGATATTTATTGCATCCCATTGTTTGCAATAACTTGGGTATAAATTCAGGTCAAAGAAAAACACTGACTCCAAAAGTATAGATAATGTTTGTAGATTTTGTGGAAGAAAAGAATGATAGAGGTGAAAGCAAGGTGAAATAAGAAGGAAAATTTTAAAAAATCAGTTGAATTAAAATAACACTGTACACTTAAGAGACAATACAGCAGATGAAAATATGAGAGATAAAAAGGGAAGATAATTTAGTTTGAAGTATTTCACCTTTCTTCTGCACATATCAAAGAATTTTATATTAAAAAAGTCCCACAAAACAAACAAACAAAAAAATGTGGATTAGCTGATATTACTACTTTTACATCCAAGAATATTTTCACCAATTTGCATTTGTTCAGAGACATAGTTAAAATAGCAGAGGGTGACATCACACATACTTAAGTCCTACATTTAGTTGCAGTCTCCTACTCCCAATCACTAAATAATCAATTTTGAGGGCAGGAATCAATTTCTTAGTTCTAGATTATATCTAAAACAGAAATATTCTCTTTGAAGTGCAAAACTGCACTATAATTCATATGCTTTAAACATTTACATGTAGAAGGTAGTCAACATTGACTTGGAGATCATGTGGTAACAATACTGGCAGTTAATTAGTATTTCAATTGAGAATTTTCAGTTCATGTTCTAGTATCTATCTAAAGGTTTTCAGTTCAGAAAAATCTGTCAATATCCAGTGTTGGCTCTCTATCAAGACAGGTAGAAACTGGCATTTTGAAAATAAGCTTGAGCAAAATTAGGTTTTAACAACATGATATGCATAATCTAATATTAGCTGTAAAGAAATGAGAAACACATATACATGGCTCTTAAGTAGTACTTGTCAAGCTATGTAATGGATCTACAGTGACAGAAAATACCAACAGAAACCTTTTTCAAAGAGTATTTGAAAATATTACCAGTAACAAGTGAAATGTATAAATTTAAGACTACTAGCAATGAAACTGCATGGGTATTTTTTTCATATCAATGCTATTACCAGAACTAATACCATATCTAAACTAAAACATATTCTCAAGGGCTTTAGGAGATAAATGGTAGCTTACTGTCTGTAGCTTGAGAGAGCAAGCAAAATACATTCATTTAGCTGTTTCTAAAGCCTACTGAGTATGTAATTCTGCAAAAGATGCTGTGGACATAGTTTTGAAAAATCGGTGTAGTGGACTAGGTTCCAGGTTGATTTTTATGGAGCCTAAAATGCTGGTCCCACTGACTTTAGCAGCAAAATTTATATCTAATTCTGAAGTACCTTCAGCTCTATCTGAAGACTTCTTCCTCCACAGCATAGCTATAATATGAGCAGTAAAATTGTACATATCATTCCTGATTATATCAAACATGAGACCTCAAGACAATGCAGACAGGACTGTACTTTAGAGGAAAAGGTTACCGTTTCTTCTTGATTTCTGGTGAACATGTCAATTAAGGTTAATTCTAATGGCACTTTGTACTGTGTTCAAGTTGTGGACAAAGTTTTCATACAGTAAATGAAACTTCTGGTTTCTTCAACTGCTCTTCAGATAATAATGCANCAACTGCTCTTCAGATAATAATGCATTTTTGTTGGTAAAGAAAGTTCAGTCAGCAACTCAGAGATGAAAGACTCATTGTACAGTAATAAAACCCATGTAACGATTCTCTATGAGGTTCTAATATCCAGACTCTTAGAAATCTTGGAAACAACAAACTAACTGCAGGTATGACACTTGTTGTTGCAAAGCATCTAAGTCATAGATTAGGTCCAAGAGCTCTAAAAAGGAACTATTAGATTTCAAATCTAAAGAGTATAAAATTTACTTCAAAGTATCATTTAAAAGGTTCTGCTA
>VZTM01027135.1:0-15971 GCA_013400555.1 Jacana jacana | reverse complement strand
GCTGCAAAGCTGACTTGGTCTATGCTCTTGCCAAGTACTAGGAAGAGCAAAAAGTTTCCCCTAATGGAATTCATTGTCTCGTGGGAAAAAGAAAGGCAGCAATAAGACAATGCATGACACTAAACAAAACACCTTACTTACACCAGAGCATCATATGACAATGCTCTGCAGGAATTCTTAGGGTAAGATTAGCATGGTATACCCATTACACCATAACAGAGTGCTTCGTATTTTGTGTTTCCTTCCTTGGATTTTTAAGGTGATCTGATTGACACTCTTGGGGTTTATTAATCTATTATTTTTGTTGGTTGGTTGGTAAATTTAGTTATTTTGCCAAGTAAAAACAATTGAGTATTTTATAAAAAACTATTGATTTTTTCATCCAAGAGACCTGCAAGTAAATGATCATGCTTCCTCTGAACCTGCCCTGAAGAGGAGTTCATGCTTTAATTATCACCTTCGCTGTCACTTGGACCTCATCATGCTAAAAAAAAGTTACACCAGATACCTTCCTCATCCTGCCATCAGTGTTCAATCAACAAGAGCTCTAATTCTATGAGACCAGATATGGGGAAAACACAGAAGAGCAGTCTTTGAGGAAAACGAACAGAGAAACACAAGGGAAGAGACTTAGAAGGGTAAAAGAAAAGAAACTGAGCAATCAGTTGTACTAGTTAAGATCAAGCTATCAGAAAAATCTCTGACAAACACTGCCAGAACACAGATCCATCATCATCACTTAAATGTACTTGTCACCCATCCAAATCTGACATTGCAATTTTAATCATAAGAACATTTAACTAGAACCTCCCACTACAAGAAGCTCCAGAACTTGACATAACTTACAGTGTCGCATAGAATTATATTAATCTATTACATCCTGTGGTAAGCCTCTGCCAGTGTAAAACAGTTCAGCTCTGCTGAATTCAATGAATCTACCACAATTTACATCAGAAGAGTATCTGAGCATGAGTATACAATCTATATCAAAACATTAGTGCTAGTCTGTTAAGGAACAAACCAAAAGGATATTTGGGAAGAAGCAGCAGCACAAATTTATGATCTTTTTGTCCTTCTCTTATTGCATCCCTTAAAAGAAAAGCAAGGGGGCCATACTTTGAGCTAGTACTAGTCTCTTCATGGTGAATAATTTATTATTCCAGCTCCTAACTGAAAGAACCAAAAAAGAAATCACTGATTTTCCATAACCACACTTTGAATAGGGACACTGAAGAAATTCTGGCTAATTGCAACTAACTCAAAACAGTAACTGCTCTGCACTACATTTGTAAAAACACTCTCAGCGTTTTTCCTCAGTATACATGACAGTAAAGAAAATTTCATGCACTTGGAAATCCTTCAAGAGTGGACAGATGTGAGTTATCACAAGCAGGTCGCATCCTCTTATGCTTCTTTACTTACTTAACAAGTCTGTTTTAAGTCAAGCCTTTGCAGCTATTTCATAGCAGTGAGAAAGAAAGGAATATGATGACTGTAGCTGTACACTGTAAGGGGGTTGTTCTGTTTAATTTAGAGGGAGGTTTGAAATAAAACTGCTCCCTAACTGAAGTCTATTTTTACCTTCTTCACAACTACTCTACCTTGATGTTACTTATCATCAAACATTAATGCTCTGAAAGCTCTGACTTGCAGTGAGCGACACTGAGAAAAGTAATTTGCCTGCCTGTCCTTAAGAATATCCACTCTGTTCTTTAACCGAACATATTTATGGCAGCAGAGAAGAAAAACATCCTGACTCACGGCTGCCCAAAGTCACGTGAGGAGCTTGGAAGCTCCCAGTGCACACCACAGCAAAGCATGGCACCGCCAAAACCTGGCTGGATAGCACCCAGTCAGATCATAAGTATCGGCTCACAAACAGCGATTACCACCTCTAAACCAAACCCCCAGCTGCCTATAATACTATTTGCTTGATAATACTATATAATTCTGCCTCTCATTCAGTGAGTCACCAGTAAACAGTATTTGTTTTCAGACCTTTAATTTCATCTCTCCTTTGTAAACTACTGATTAATTCTAATAAAGGCATTCAGAATCACACACCTACTGATGGCACACTGCAACCTACAATAACACGTTCATCTCAGCACACTTCAGCAGCGACTGAATAATGTCACACACTCCTATTTCCCCACTTCTGCAACATTCTGGAAAGGCTAGTTTAAAATCCTAATGTAAAAGAGTTACCTTCTCCAGGTAAATTCTCCTTTAAGAGGGTGGTCTTCACTTCCCTCATTACACACCTGAAAAGCGACACAATCTGTCTAACAGTAAGTGAGGCAATCTCTGGGCTGCAAGAGCATGAAGAGAAAGCAGGTTGCGGTCACCTGTGCCTCAATAGCTCAAAAAAGAGATTTCACTCTAACTTTCAAATCTTTTCCTTAACCTGAAAAAAGCTATTCATGCCTTCCTAACTTACTTGATTTACTCATTTTTCCGCTGGATTAATGTATGATAAGGTATACTACTCTAGCTATAAGGGCATGCTAGAAAACTAGGGCACACTAGTCTTAACACCTTAGATGCGAGCAAATAACACTGTAATTCAGCTCCAGAAGCCAGAAAACTCCCTTTACGGGAAACATATTTTCTTAACACTCAAAAAAATGAATCAATTATATGTTTAGCTCTGGTTCATACAGCCGGGGTAAAAAGTTTTTAAAATTAATAAATATTCCCTGGTGACACGGTTCTGAACTTTAGAAAACTTTATACTCCGAGTAAATTTTTCACTAAATCTTTCAGGGGAAAAGGCAGCACACTACAGACATTGAACTGTCAGTAGACAAATTACCACTTAATGACAGGTCATGTATGTCCCTAGTCTACAATACTGTGAGAACTGTATGGCAACATTGAAAATGAAACGCTGCAAAGTTCCCTAGTGCTGCATTTTCTTACAAACTCAAATGTCAGACCCAGTTCATCAAACTCAGGGATATTTTCAACGCACCTGGTTATGCATCAAAACCATGGAAAATTCGTAAGCTTGACATGATACTTGATGAAACCTGGCAGATTCAAATGGGTTTCATTTGCCACCCCTCTGAAAGCAAATTTAAAATAATGCTTGAGGGGTGTGGACTCACATAGTTTGAAAAAGAAGAACACAGCTACATGACGTTGTATAACAGGTATGCCAGGTTCCAGACAGATGTAGGGACCAATGACACGATTTCCACTCAACCAAGAAATTTTTCTATATAGGACCAAGCTCCCCCTAGGAAGGAAACTCTAACAGCAAGCAACGAGTATGATACAGACACTTACAAGCAACACATTCTCTACAGATATACTTTGCTGTCTCCCTCTGGTACCATCAGAGAGATGGTGGGAGATTTCATAAGGCCAACCTCAAGACACAGAACTTTTACTGCTAAAGGAGCATGCTGTAACTCAGGAAAGTGGCAGTGTGTTGAGTTACTCCACTGTGGACTTACCTACGATTCACCAGTTGTACAAACAGGTGCTCAACTCCTTGGCTGTCTGGTGTCTCCTGACAAATACTGAGCAAGTGCTGCATTGGTAATGTTTTTGAGCTGTGAATCACTCTGCATTTCACAAAGAGTGAAAAATTGATTGCCACTATCATAGGCTCCTTAAATCATCCCTGAGGGTTTTTTTTCCTCCCCTTTAGAGTTTTTAAACATGAGTCATAGAAGACTAAAGGAGGTAGCTCTCCATGTGCAGTACAGTAGCTCTGGAGCTGACATAATTAATTTGGGGATTTTTTTAAGCAAATCCTTCATTAGGCACATCCAACGTTGAGATAACGTGTTGTTCAGGGTGATCTGGAACTCAGCATCTCATGCAAGGTCACAGATCAGAGTTACCTTCAAGAATTCCCTATTCCTGGTGCGTAGCTGCATCAACTGCCAGGATACAGTTGGGCTCAGATGTTCTGCTTGGTGCAATATACTGTGATTATCCAATTAGTAGTATCCAATTAGTAGTACACAGTTGCTACTGGGAATTGTTTCTCCAAAGCCATCATCCTGAACAATTAGTTCCAACGCAACTGCTTAAAGCAGGAGAAAGCAGGAATTCAGTGGAGATCTCAACTTTGTTTTGGCACTGAAGGAGCAGTTCCATACTCTTGCTTATGACTACAACTCCCTGAGAAATGGAAAGCCCACAGTTTGCCAGCCAACCTTAGTTCCCTCTTTACAGTATGCAAACATGAAGGCAAAAGTAAAAATAAATATGTCTGCAATGCAGAGTTTAAGGAAAGAGTTACTAAATTTAGAGGCAGGGAAAATGAAATGTAACGCACCCTTGGGCTTACTTACATTTCTAGTTTGGCTTCAAGGTGTTTTGTTCTGCTCTTTTCAAATAGCAGACTACCAAATCAAGCAAACTCTCAAGGCATTTTATGCAGCTTTCTGGATTTAGGACTCATACCCTTGATGAGTTCTACTTTTGGAACCGGTTTTCCCAAAATGCATGCAAAGCATTTTCCCCATTTGGAGGCTTGTCCTCCACCTTGAGCTCCATGAAGTTCATACATATGATATTTTACACAGACATCAATTTTTGACATTTCTCCAGAGGACTTCTGAGAGCTACAGTCTAGCTTGTCCTTAGTAATGATGTTTTGGAAATGTTGATAATCCTTGGTAGAGTTGGAAAAAAGTATCAGCTGGCCAGACAATAACCTATTTCTTCAGAAATTTATGTCTTCATCATTGACATTATACTTATCTATAAAAGATGTTTCATCCAGCGTTTATGAAATCGTCTCTGCAGACTGTTAGGGAGAGGCATAAATTCCTGTACAGTCCCCTTATAATATATACACTAAAAATCACACATGAAATAACATACAAAAGGGAAGTAGTGAATGGGGCTTTTCATTAGCTCTCAAAAGAAAACAGATATAAGATTAATTAAAAAAACAAACAAACAAAAAAAAACAACTAAACTAAACCACCATTTGGCTTGCAACGTAGAAACAGCATCTCAAAGGAATGAATAAATACAAACTAATATACGTAATATACGTGACATGACTCTCCCACAGGACCACCTAGTGCAACGATGCTTCACAAACTAGTAACACAACCACTCTCCTTTTCATCACTTGCATAAGCCACCTCTGTAGCTGTCACTGGCCTTGAGAATGGCAAAACATCAGCTCTACAGCAGCACAGTAAGATTGCTCTTAACCATCCTTTATACGCATCTTTTTAGGTCCCTCAGTCAATCAAAACATTAAAGCATCTCAATTGGTGTCAAAACCTTTGAATTCTGTTCTTTCCAGGTGTCCATGCTCAGACAGGGACTTTGTGGAAGGGATGTCTTAAGTGAATTGCATATCCTTCAGAGTTAGATAAGCAAGCACTTGACATGAATCAGTATGCTTCACAACACTTTAACTCTTTTTCCTGTGTCCAGGTTTTGACATGTTCAATATTACCTGACTCTTGGATTCAACATACGAAATTCCCTCTGAAATTGCCTCTGAGGTCAGTCTTCCCCCCTCCATCCCTTATACTATTTTCAGTTTGACATTAATGCTTGGCTTTATTCAGTTTAAAATCACTGGCTCTTGGAATGTAACATACTCTGCTCAATCTGCTCTGATATTCACTGGATCATCAAGACATTTGTCTATACCTACTGCACCGTCCACTGTTTCACTCAATGCATTCAATACACCTCATCCCAAATACGGATCAAAGGGTAGCACTTCCAAACGATGGAGTGAAACTACATAACTTGAAGCCACCTATCCAGGAAAATCCCTCTATATCGTGTTAATGCATTAAATTTGCTGAATAATTTGACTCCTGACATCTCAAACAATATTCTGCTTTCCATAAGCCAGAAAAAAATTTCCTTCTTCTGTTTTTATTTAAGTCTTGAGATTCTACATATGGTCATAATCCCTGCCCTTTTTCTCTGTGAATTATTCCATGGAGAACCCAAATGGTAGATGTTTTTCCATTCTTCAAATTATACCATCTGCTGCCATTGTTCACAACTGATTTCTTAGCCTCTTTCCCAAGTCCCGTGAAACAATTTGTGTAGCCCTGAAACAGATCTGTGTCTTCTCCAAGCTGTATCTTGTCTTTTCACGGAAGACATACATAAATACAACTTCACATTATGCTTCTGAAGCATTCCAAAATGGTTATGGGTTGTCTTTTTGACTTTTCATGATATTGACTCTCTTGACATTTACCTCACTCTTCTAGGCCCAGAACAAGTTGCTATCTTCTATATGTCAACACCAGCTTTACTATTTGTATTTAGCCTATGCATTTTTCAGGAAGCATTTCAACAGCAATAAAATTTCTTCTTTGCTAAAGCCTTTCAGAGACACTCTTCACTCTTTCACATTTATGTGTTCTTCACACTTCCCTATTCCACTTTATTTTGTCACTTTTATTTCCATTCTGTTCTCTGTCTTTTACAGTCCATTTTACCTCATTTTAATTGGCCGATCTTTTGAATTTATATCTTCTTCCATTAGCATTCCTAAAAAAAGCAAAAAGCACTTTCCTTTCATTTAAGGAATCCTGTTGTTCACTTAATATAAGTAGTTTCTTACTTGCACTGCATATATTAACATAATCATGTGGTTATTGCACTTTCTTGTACAAATTATTGCACATTTGTCAGTACCTAGAGTATTTCTAATACTCTCACTGACTGCCACATTGCTGCCACTGTTTCCTTAATTTTCCATATTCCTGTACTTGGCCAGTTTGATTTTTGGGAAATTCTCTCTTGCAAAGTCAGGGGAGAACCAAAAGGGTAAAAGTGAGGAAAAAAACCTAGTGAGCTGAGATAAAGGCAGTTTAATGGGTAGAGCAAAAGCCGTGCACACAAGCAAAGCAAAACAAGGGATTCATTCACTGTCTCCCGTGGCAGGCAGGTGTTCAGCCACCCCCAGGAAGCAGGGCTCCATCATGTGTAATGGTTACTTGGGAAGACAAATGCCGTCCCTCCAAATGTCCCCCCCTTCCTTCTTCTTCCCCAGCTTTATATAATGAACATGACATCACATGATACGGGATATCCCTTTGGTCTGTTGAGGTCAGCTGTCCCAGCTGTGTCCCCTCCCAACTTCTTATGCATTCCCAGCCTGCTCACTGGTGGGGTGGTGTGAGAAGCAAAAAAGGGTTTGATTGCTTAGCAACAACTAAAAACATTGAGTGTGCTATCACACTCTTCCCATCCCAAGTCCAAAGCATAGCACTACACCAGCTGCTAGCAAAAAAGTTAACTCCATCCCAGCTGAAACCATGACATCAACTTTACTTGAAAACTTACTTCTGAATGTCTTTATTGTCATGCTTTAGGAAAAGGTACTCTTTTGTAAGCATTAATTTTAACATTTTTTCAAGTCCTAAATCATGTTCTCTACCATTTTTCCTTCAAGCTAAACTGTAAGCCTGCATCTACTGCAACAAGGTGACATCTTTTGCTACAGCAGCCTACAAATCGCTTCAGGATTCCTGCAAAGCTGCCTTCTCATTGCCCGCTACTACTTTCACAACATTCTTCATTTACTTTTAAAGCTTTTGTTCCTGCCAATGCTTATGAGTAATATTCGACCCATCCAGCAGCCTGTTTCTCCTTACAGTTCTCATGACCACACCACACCACTGCACGTGCCTGTCAGCACTTCTCCAACCTACACACCTTTGCAGCACTCCCCCTGCCCCAGGATGTGCGTGGTGAAGGTGAAGTATTCCCCTGCTATTATCCAAGCGCGGGCAGACATTTCGATGATACCTCCATTAGGAGTCTCACCTCTTAAGTCTTTCATTTCAGATACTCACTGTGAAGAGCAAAACTGCTCCAAGTTAAACTGTGCGTTACAAGTTGTAAGAATATTTGGAAGTGCTCTACAGCGGGAAAAAACTATGCCTGCAACCAGACAAAGCAAACTGAAGGAACAACTGCCTTGTCTCCATGCAGACAGGGATGTCATGGAGGGTTGGGAGAAATATTCAGGACAGGGAAGATTGACAGAGTCATTCTTCCATTTACGTCCACCTCCAGAACAAGTGATATCTGTTTCTGCAGCTGTGCCACCTAGGTCCACGTCCCTCAAATGGCAACATCCCTCCAGGTAACAAGACAGTTGCTACAAACATGCTACGGGATCTGTGGTGATGTCTGGTGCAGAAGTAGTATCCTGCACTAGTATTTTTCTGCTTAGGTGCTTTGGTGTCACATGTGGATTTGTGCCAATTCAAAATGTTTGTAAACCTATTTGAATCTAACCCAAGAAGTTTAAAATTTAGTGTATATGTACAAATATGTGTGCACTGCACAGCATTCAAAAGATACATAAATTGCTGCCATTCTAAACTGTAAAATACTTCAGCATATGCTTAAGTGCACTACATAGTTATTCCCATGAAAACAACAAAACGACTCCCAGCAGGAGGGTACAGTGTATGTGTTTACCAGGTGAGGATTACATAGATGAATGTTTCAAGGTCCCTTCCAAACCCTGATTTTGTGTGTGTGTGTGTGTGTGTGCGTGCATGTGCATGCTCTCGACTATTCACCCGAGACAGTGAGGAATTTCACCTTCCTGAACTAGACATATATTCACCAAATAGGTGAATCTGTTTAAATAATAATAAATAAATACATATATAAATAAAAGATGTGTCTGTGTGAGGTAGAAGACTACATATTTAGAAGAAGTGCTGGAAATAATGCTCCAGTAGCATCTAGGAGCACCAGGTTCAGTCCTTCCTCTCCCTAAAGGAATGTGATCCCAGTCTCACAGAAGATGCCATACTATAAGGAGACCTCAGGGAGGGTAGTGTCAACCTTACCTGTTTTTGCCGTTCTAATTTTTGCCAGGATTGAACAGTCAGTGGAGAAGGAGCAGAGCACAGCTGTCTCACTACACAAACAAGCATCGCAGACACTTAGCTAAACAAGACTGTCCTGCTCTCCAACCCAAAAGCACTCAATGCCAAATAAGGAGATTCAGACAGGAAGAACCCAGGCAAGCCCACATCTGTACGCCATACAGGACAATAGTTAAGATGCTGACATGCAAGACCTTGGTTCAGGCCCATGCTCTGTTTCAAGCAGAGCAGCTTTGCACATGCGATGCTGAAATGGTTCATCTGGGACCACACAAACATCTTACTCTACAGCATGACCCTGCTCGCTAAAAGGAAAGTAGTGCTTTTTCCACTCAACCCAGTCAACCAAGTCCCCATGGTTTACTTATACTCAGTGGAGAGAAAAGGCGATGTCTCCATTGGGTAATTTGCAGTAGGAACCTAATTTAGCCTCCTGAATCACTTCCTCTGGAGAAGCAGAATCCCCATTGCTGGCAGGAGAGTAGCCAGCTGAGTTAAGTGCCTTTGCTACACTGTGCATTCACAGCAAGCTGCCAGATTTTAAATGTGAGGCCTGGGACAGTCCCAGACAAGATTGGCAAGTCCAGTGCATGACATCCATAGCACATGCAGTGAAAAATCTCCCAGACCATGCCCAGTGAAGTCTGACATGCCCTGTATGTGCACATGACTTATCCGCATATGTTTGCTGTGCCGTCTGGCATTCAGAAAGTCAGACAGTTGTTGCAAAAGAACAGGAAAAGTCACATCTTATACACTTTTCATATAGGATACCACATCTGACTGTGCAATGTGGGACATCCGTACTTCATAGGATATCTGCTGAATACAGCCTTAATTATTTTTACGTTTGTGGTTAGGAAAAGATAAAAATAATTTCTTTTAAATCTAAAACTGTAAGATTTCTTTTGCCTCAGGTGTTGTATGAAGAGGAACACCAGCCCCAACTAGAGTTCTATCACCAGACTAGTCCATAAAGAGCTCAGAAGCGTTGCCGTTTCACTGCTTTTCTGTTTCATCGTTGGTCTAACTTTAACTAATATATCACCCCTCTTTTACTTATACATCAGGCAATTTTATGCAGTGAACCATATATCCTCTATGCAGCCCATACAAGCTCCTGTAGTGATTGTAGCTGCTATTGCCTTGCACATGGAGGTACAGGTTCATTTAAATACAAAATTGTCTAAAACTTTGTAAAAAACCTCTCTAAAATAATCAGCTTCCTCTTGTCTCAATGTATTTAGATGTCAGACAGTAGGAAAACACTTGAGACCCAAGAAAAGACATGAGTCAAAACCACATCAAATAAGCAAGCCCCTTCTCTTCCAAACTCAGAACAGGCAGGAAAATGCTTGAATTAAAGTTCTTGTCCTTCTTCTCATGTGTCCTCTTATTCTGGTGAAGCACTAATTCCACCCAGTTTTGCCACTGACTTTAAAAGGCCAGAAACTCAGCCTCTGCTTCCCTCTGAAATAAGAGATATCTAAGTACCTTACTGGATCATGACCAGCAGGCTTATTAGCAAAAGACTGGTTTAAATCACATTGTTGAGAGATTACGATCTCTTAAACTGCCTCTGAAAATACCTTGGGCCTGCCTTGTTCCACTTTCTCTTACTTCTGCAAAAAAACTCCCATTGCTTCAGGCCTTGTCTAGGAACCAAAGAATATTGACCTGAACTCTGATCTTTAAGAACATATCCTACAGATGACAACACAAGCCAGAAACAAGAAGAGCTGAATTGGTATTAAATATATTCACGTTTCAGCTATAACTTCTATCAATAATCAACACTCAATGCAGGCCATTTTCTTCCAGGAAAATAAAAAAAAAAATGCATATTCACAACAGAATTTCCATGGCATGGCTCCCTTCCCGTAAGTCCATTATGATTGTGAAATGGTATGGTTAATAGTAGCTATGTAACGAACAGAATCTCCATATGCATATTTCAGGAGGAGGAGTAGTTTGGTTTGCTTTATGCAGTTTCTGAAAATATAGGCTCACAATCGAACAGGAATTAAGATGCATCCTGATTATATTTGGTTTTAATAGCAGCTATGTGCCTGCATACATTTGGATGAAGAGATCTTTGCAAACACAGAGTCCAGTAAGAGAGTGTATTCATATCCCAGACAGTACAGGCATGTGGCTTTCAAACCTCTATGAACATATTTCTCCATCTGAAATCCAGGTAAATGAATGAATTTACACAATCAGTGTTTTACTTTTTAAAGGACAATTTTCAAAGAAAGGTTTTTTCAGAGGTAACAAGCGAAATATACATTTAACATTATCAGAGCCTTCAGATGATTTTACAGTTCTCCGCTCTGTTTTTCATCTTCTATTGTGTTTCATTACCCAACAGTAATCCTTCAGCAAGGGTATTTGGATGGCCACCTTCATTGACATATTGCTAGATATTCTTGCAGTGACAGATGACAAATAGAGGAGAGAGGGAACTGCAATCCAAAAAGAATGGGGAACTGAGGGCAGAGGGGATGTCCCTCTGACTTTAGAAGAAAATTCAAAATGGAGAAATAAGGCCCTTCTTTAGTTACGTAAAAGTTTTTGCTTTACAGTGATTTGAGATCTAGAATCTCGCTTAGTTGCTTTCTCCCTTACACTGTCAGCATAAAAATACTAAATAAAAAAATAGAACCTGAGAAATCTGGAAAATGCCATCCTAAAGATATCTCAGGCTGGACTGCTGGGCACTCTGTCTTCTCATTAGCATGGAAAGAAGCAGAAGCTACTTGAAAGCAGCATATTCAAGACCAAATCCCTGAATTTATATAAAAGGCTTTCATTTTAGTATCTAAATCACAAACCTCTCAAAACTCTTGAGTGACCAGACACATACAGGGAGAGGTGGTGTTCTGCCAGCCCAACCCTGTCCAAGGCACTTGGAAGGATGCTGTCCTCCTCCAGCATGAGCCAGAGAGAGCCCCCGTGGAGACCCTGAGGAGCCCCAGCAGTCCTCATCAACTGGGAGAACAAGGACTAAAACAAGCCATGCAACGGGTCTCCTGGGAGCAAAGAAAGAATGCCAGCATATGCAAAACCCAACGCTGTGTGATATTTGGAGTATATTTAGAGCCTAGAAATTACAAAACCGTTTTTCATAATGTTTTCATTATACTCACCTTAACCAATCACCCAGTTTTTAAAGGAAGATATTTTTTTAAAAAAAGGACACATTCCTAAAAGCAGTCATTATATTACCACTGTCCAAAAGCCCTTTAATAATTCGTAGCCTGATGCCTTGGATTTTATTGTACAGCTCCAAGTCACCAGAAATAACTTTTCAATCCAGCCAAGCTGCGCAATGCTGCACAGCCAAGAGTTTTTTGAGGAGTAAAGGGCTGGGGGCGATTGAGAAGCCTTGTAGACAGTTTTATGTTATATTAAATCTACAGCAACCTAGAAATCTGAAGTGAAAGAGACCCAAAATACCAGTTCTGAGCTTCATCTGAATTTAAACACGCCTTTTTTTTTTAGTACAAGCTCACATGACTTGTTAAATAATTTACTCTATAAATTACTTATCCTGTCTTATTTATTAACAATTCTCGAGTGCTTTATATAACTGCATTAGAAATTTATTTTGTGGTTTTTAAATGTACGCAGTACACAATCACCTCTCTTTAACAGGCAAGAGCTTAGAAGTCACCTACTGTTTTGTTGGCAAGCAGTTCTTCCTGAAACACACCAATTAATTTCAAACCCCATTCACCTGAATAATCATGTCAACATATTAATTACTCAATATCAGAACTGCAAAACTAGGCCGGGAATATACTTGCACTTCAAGAAGACACTTTGAAATCAAAGTCTTTTAAGAGATATACACTGAGATGTACTAACAACACATTTTACTTAATGAGAAAATATTAGACCAGTCCTTTTACAAAAAGTCCTGAACACTTTAAAAATTACTCATTTACTATCCTATTAATATTTTTGCTCGAGTAACCTGATCAAAGACAACTTATTTGCTATTCTGCCTACAATGCATAGTTTGAACAATACCCATTTGTTCATTTTGCTCACACTTAATGTGAGCCTCAAGGACTGAGCATTATTTTAATGCAAGATCTCACTCCAGAGTTTGATTTATCTCTAAGAATATCAAAACTACCACACAATTATTACGATTAAGCTCTGTTATGATAAGCAATTTCAGCACTGGCACATGCTTTCCAGATAAAGACCAGCCAGCATCAGCACTGTAGCCAATTGTACAACCCCAAAATCTTGTTAGAGACAGAGAATTTTAAAAATCTGTCTTTTATTCACCTTAATAGAAAACTATGCAATAACAACTAGGAAGAAAAGAGGGAGGAAGATGACTGAGAAAAGCAGCAGGCATAAATACCCTTATGCCCTCCCCACACACCAAGTTTCAGCAGTTAGCCCTCCCAGGGCTGACGGAGAAGTGCTCTGGGTGTCTTTCTGCTGCTCGCAGTAGATTTGTATGGGGGATCCAGTCACGAATCAAGAAATAACTATGCTGGGAGGAGAGGGTTCATTAAGCTCTACACTGCAATTTCCCTACGGGACAAAAGAGATCTGAAGCACCTGGCCATCAGATGGCAGAGGTTGCCTGATATGCAGGACCACAGCTCTGGCTATTCCTACCAGCACCAACCACCCCCCAGCATTCTCTCCCATCTCTCAGTGCCAAGGGGAAACCCTCACTGCTCGCTCATGTCCTGCCACCCTGAGTGCCATCCACCTGGCCTGTGGTCAACCCTCTGCCTCACCACAGATGCCACACATCCACCCTAAACCTGCTACTATTTCAGTATGCCCAGTGCACGTGGCCCAGGTCAGGATTTTGATTCAGCCCACATTCTCCAGGCACCGATAGGCACTTTTGCCTAGGACTGGGGAATCCACTCCCATCAGGAGTCAGACATATGCAACAAATGAAGGATTGGTTTCAACAGAACTCAGGAAATACATGGGAATAAATTATTAGGAATTAATTTTCTGGTGCTTCTCTCACTCTTACTTATGCCAAGAATGATCCCAATAGAGACCAATGGAAGTGTGCTCCTGTATCTATAGAGCACATAAACCAAAAATCAGGCCTGAAGCTTCCTCAGTAAAAATGTGATACCCCAGCCTCTTCAACCTGCTTAGCTAGAATAAATCAAGATGCGCAGTGTTAAAAATGTTTCCACAATCTGTGTTTACCATGTCAGAACCGCTTCCCTACATATCTACTGTTTAGTGAGCTCCCACACTGAAATATGAAATAATGTGACAGCGACTGCAGTCAAATTTTTAATTTATGCCTATAAACTAATTAAAGGGCCTCTGTGTTTTATGTTAAAAGTACGCATGAAAAGACCATCTTAAATACGTGCAACAGCATCTCCTGAGAAATCCATGACTCAAAATTATTTTTAGATCACTAAACACAACAACATGCAATGTCACAGAATGATACAGTAAAAATTGAAAGGAACTGTGAAGCCAGGGAAGATCAAAAACCACAGGAAAATGAAAACCAAAAGCATCAGTGCAAAGTGACTAGACATCTTTAAGTTGATCATGGCTGGAATACATATTTACGTCATATACATTTTCTCCTCTGGCCTTTTAAATTCTAGAGGGGTATTGCTCCGTTACCTCCAGATTGAAAGTACTCAACAATAAGGCTAGGAAAGTCTATGAAAATGAGCAGAGATGCATAGCTCAAAGAAATTTATTTTTTTTTTATATGAAGCAATCCACAGAATATTAAACAAACATCTGAAACAATAACTGCTCTAACAACTCAGAAAGACTGTTTCTTTATCATAGGTCCTAAAACCCTACCAAAGGTAGGCCATCTATGAGTACTAGAAATTAATGTCTCCCAGCTTTTTCCCCCCACACACATGAGGAAATGCAGCAAAGTGACTTCAGCAAACTGCAGAAAGGTAGCCCAAAGGCTAGAATTTATTCTAAAATCACATAGTATTTCACAGGATTTTTTATATTGTTTCTAAATAAAATGAGAAAGAGAAGAAGGACGGAGAATGCAAACAGTGAGAAGTCTGTATAGATTTTGGGAAAAATAGTGGGGTATCTTTTACATTAAAAATGCCATGGGAAATAGTCCAGAAACAACAGGGACTGAGAAATACAGAGATAGACAAAACAGCTTTAGGAGGCTGCGGTTTTTTCCCCAGATCTATCATCTGCAGGTCCAGTATCCAAAATTTTTTGCTCAGCAAGAGCCTTTATAGCTTTTCTCAGGCAACGTATGTGGGTGCCACTGAGTACAGAGCTGTGAAGTCATGAAGTATTGAACACGAAGAGCTAGAGAACTCCCTCACCAAATATCATCTGCAGGCAAAGGAGGATGGAAGCAACGCATGGGCAAGAGAAAAAAAAAAAAAAAAACACACCAAAGAACTTTTTGCACCTTCCTCACTATTAATGCTGGTTTCCTAATACTGCAGCATTTGGTGAGAAGCAGCACAAGGCTCATTCCTCTGCAGACTCAGTATTTTCTCCTTGCAGCCACCTTACTGAGAAGGGCAAAGCAGGCTCGCATGCCTACGGGCCAGGGCAGGGAAGACAGTTTGCGGTCCCTTCCACTAGAATCTGACGCAACCCCTCCTTTTTTTTTTTTTTTCCTTTCTTTTTGCTGTTTTTTGGGAGCTTTTGGGTGGGATTCTTTTAATAGAAAAAGAGTATAGGAGAGATCTGGGCAGTAGAGCCACCTACCAAAACTCTCGGTTTGCAGCAACAAACTGAGGCAGGGAAAATAAAAAATTAAATAGAATAAACCCTATCACCACCCCTTCCAGACCTACTGCCGCCGCAATGGGGAGAATGGGGGGATCTGGGCGGTGCGCGGCCACCGGCAGCGGCAGGAGCCGAAGGCTGCTCCGCAGGGCTCCCGCCGGCTCCCCGGGAACCGCACCGCGGGCAATTAAGATTCATCATCGAAATGGGCTCGCGGCTCTACCTCTGGGAAGTCGCCCCCAGATTAAATCACGCCGGGCTCTCACGCTCCCAGCCGCCCCATCTGCCCGCCCGGCAAGCGCCATCCGCCGCGGGGCAAGTCCTCCCGCCGCCCGCTCCCGCAGCCTCCCCCGCTCC